>ML864324.1:8573-22540 GCA_009831015.1 Picea engelmannii | reverse complement strand
GCAAACTGTGGCTGTCGTGTCCGAAACTGTGGCACTTCCTGGTTGAAAATCCGCTGTATATGAAGGTGTTTGATAAAAACAGTCACCAGGGTACTCCCATTGAAAGGATCGTTTGATGGGCACTGCATTTTTTGGCGTGTTGCAAGCGTTTGAGATTCAATCCCATCTCCTTTTAGAACTGGGTAACTCTAAATGCTCTGAATTTTGTTTATTCTTTCGTCTATCGATTTGGGTTTTCGTTAAATTTTCAGAAAGGGAGGGTTTGATTCAAATTGGGTTCCGGTTTCTTTCGGATGTCGTGGTTGCCCTTTTGATTTCTAAAGCTAAATTCTGGTCTGAAGGGTGGTTTTTCTAGGTTTCAATGGTTTTTAGACAGATAGTGTGGATGGATTTTAATTGAGTTTTAGTTAGGGATTTAATTGATTTATTTTGCGGGGTAATCGAGTTCTGCAGTTTGTGATGGAGGGAGGTGGCTTGTATCCACATATTGAGATAGAGCCGGATTTTGCAATGGAAGATAAATTTTATGATTTTGATCCAGTCCAGTCTGACAAAGAACAAGTAACTACATCCTGTAACTCAGAGGTATTGTTATCCGTTTAATATTTTCTTTCTGTTTTTCGCCGCTCCTGTGATTGCTTAAAAAATTCCTGCAAGGGAACTTGTTCGGCTCGGGTTTCACCACAGGGTTTGTTGCTGCTATCCCTGCTGACAACCTTTCAACAGAACGCGGCACACACGTATAAGAAATTTTATAACTGAGCTATTCTAATTCAACCACGGAAACAGGATTTTCTTAAACCACGGAAGCAAGATCTTAAAACCCAATATCCTTTATCGAATCTCTAATTAAATTTCTGATTAAATTTAATTTTCTTTTCGCTTCTAAGAGAAGAGGCTCTATAGAAAAGGTAGGTGTCAAAGGATGTTAAAAAGTATGTGTTTTGTGTTAGTCAAGATATTTACAATTCCATTATGTACATCATATGGACAAACTAAACTATGCTAAAAAATTATTACAGAGTAGCTCTGTCCTTAAAAAAAACATTAGCTCCTTCCTAAAATAACAAAAAAAAATTCTGAGGATTTTTTTGTCAGTTGAAACCGACGAATTCATGATCTAGGGCCACAAATTTCAAAGCCAAGTAACAGAGATCTCAAGAGACTGGCTATATCAAACAGAAACTAATTTTTTTTTCCCTTGGATCTGGTTTGAACAAAAAGTCTAACTATGCTGGATGAAATGCAAATTCAAATGAGATCGTGGATTGGGTATAATTACCAGTTTTGGCCAGACCTGGCTCAGGTTTAGCCAAACACTGAACGTTTTCCGAATGGACAAATTAGTCCAGATAAAACCTTCAAAACTTTCCTTAAAAACCACAAGAAAAAAACGTAGTTTTTGTTTCTGTATTTCCCTGCAATTATTTGAAATTCCGAGTAATATGTATAATTTTATATATTCCACATTCCTGAATCTTTTGCCTAACCTTTCTGAAATCCTGAACTTTTCTGAACCTTCCCTCCGAAACCTATCAGACATTTCGAGTGTGGTAACTGTGGGAATGAGATATGCTTATAAAAAACAGTGAGCACTCTCTTTGTTTCTGAATATATTAAAGGGGAGCAGTTGAAACTTGAAACTACCCTAATGATGATGGATGAAATATAATTTGAATTGTGGAATGGGGCATTTTTATTGAAAGCACTGTGTTTGCTGACCATACCACAGGGGATTGGAAACGTTCAGAGAAATATCTGCCATTTTGGTGTGACTAAAAAGGAAAATTTTTGACTGCTGTTTCGAATCAATTGTGTGATAGTCATCATACCATCTGCCTGTTATCTAATACATGCCAAGAGTTGGTCCTTGATTTAACCATAAGTGAAAGAATCAATATGTTCGTGAACCATCTCAATCATTTGTACTGTTTCAAAATCTGAAAGGTTGTCCTGAAAGTTAACCTTTTATTCCAGGGGTTGACTGCCGGACATCTTCTATAGAATGGCATTTCTTAAGACTAATTACAGTAAGTATGTGCGCTGATTTTCCCTCAGTCTGCCTCTGCATGTATAGCTGCTATGGTTCTTACTTGTCTTCCCAGGCCTCTCATCTAGTCACAGAAAATATCCTGAAAACCTCTTGGCATCAGAAATTCAAAAGACACTTCCATATGCTAACGAAGCCTTAGCCTGCTCTGTTAACATACTTAGGGTTAGTCGAAAGATGCAGAAATCATCAGAGTAGTTTTAGATTTGTTCGTGAGAGTTCTATGATTTTACTTGTCTGATAGTAAAATGTTTTATGTCTTATCCATTAGAACTTCACGAGTAACCCCATAAAAAATATTTATGTTGAAGTTTCGAACCTCAACATCAGTTCATCATCAGGACAAAAAGAAGTTTGGTCTCTTTTCAAATTAGAAACATTACATTTTACTTCTTGTCAAACATTTCCCTCATTACTTTTCTTTCTCTTGACTAACAACACTTCATCATGCATTTAGGCAGTCTGGCAATATAAACATTACAGTATCCTCCTGTATAAGAACGGGGCCAATATAAATCCACAGTAACTCCGTTTTAGTTGGCAGGTTTGACAAGACAATGAGAATGTGATAAACAAATTGATTTCTTTGAGCAAATCTTTCATAAACTAATTTCAGTTTTGTCTCTATCAGAATCTTTTAGGTCGTATGTCTGAATTATCTTTTTCTTTTATGTAGTCATAAATTGTAAGGAATGTCCCAAAGTCACAATTATTTTGAAGATCCAATATCATATGGTAAGAATTTACACAGCTCCATATTGAGGCCTTTAATTTTCATCCCCATTGGCAAAAGCAAGGGCCTGGTATTGAACTGAGATTTTCCTTTACAATTTCTTTTTGGGCCTAAACATTTTGTGTTGATACCTTGCTTCATTTTTCCTTGATGTTACCAGGGTTCCAACTTCCAATGTATTCTTACGCAATCTTTGTGGAATGTTTTTGAATGTGATTTGAATTTTTTTTTTTAAGTAAAAAAAGAGGTGAGAATCCTTCTATTCAATCCAGGAAAAAAGTACAAAGTGATACATCGATTTGCTGATGGCAGAAGACCCCCCAGAAAGAGAACAGGGGATCACTTGAGACTAGCCTATGCTAAAAAAAGAGCCACAGGGAGTGCGTGGGCAAAGCGAGATGAAACATTACAAGATAAGGAGAAAGGGCTGGATCATTGTGTTGGCCGATGAGGATCCTTTATGCCTTTTTTCTTACGAACATCAATCCAACCAAAGGAGCTGATAGGCTTAGCAACTTTCGCCACCAAAGCCAGATAGTCTGAGGAAGTGCCATAATCTTGAGCTGCTGAAGCCAAGGGTGCTTCTTTGTCGCTGTCTGAATTGTTTGATTCATGAGGATTCTGAGCCCCTCGGAGCGAGGCCGTGGTCATGTGTCATGATTATGTCGATTGTTTCTCCCTTTTTGAGAGGTGGGTGTAAAGGCTTAACTGCGAGAGTTGGAATCATGACTTTTGAAACTTCAGGATTTTGTGCCGAGGTCGAAGGCTGGTGTTTTGGGTCTGCAATTGGCTGCTGAGCGAATGTTGGGGGCTGCAAAGGCGTTGTAGAAGGCGAGGGAGTTGGAGTGTCTTTGTGATGCTGCTTGTTGTTGGAAGAAGGGTTTGGGCGGCTTTTGTGAAAATTTGGTCCTTGCCAGCCAGTAGCTCTTTTCCGTGCTCCAGAGGTTGAGGAAGGGGTTTGGGATAGAGGACAAGTAGCCTGGAGGTGCCCTGTTTGCTGACAGGAGCGGCATCTGAAGGCAGTGTTCTCATAATCAACCATTTGTGTGTAAGGATCTCCCTCATCCCAATCTATAAGAATCCTATCCGGAAGCCCTTGACTGAGGTCAATTTCAACGCATATGCGGGCGAAAGTGATGAAGCCTTTCGATATTCGGTCTGTGTCTGTCTTGATAAATCTACCCAATGTATTGCCCAGGGTAGGTAATAAAGTTGGAGTATAAAAATGCAGGGGTAGATTGGGTAGTCTTACCCAGATCGGTGTAGTCATGGTTGTCATGGTCAGTGGATTGAAGTCGGGGAACCATCTCTGCATGGAAAGACCAGATGTGCCCCAAAACCAATGACCTTGCTCTAGCACGCGTTGGCATTCGGCTTCTATGGAAAAGTTGATGATGAAGAACCCTTTGGAGCAGAGGAATAGCTCATGACCTGATGACTAGGTCTTGTTAACTCATTCTCTTAGCGCAGAGGTCGAGGGACAAAGTCCATTGAAGCGACAGATGAGGGATTTTGTTTGGTAGACAAAGGCAAAGCCATAGACTTGGGGATCTTCGACTTCTACTGTTGGAGGTTCTGCGCACTGCTCCACAATGAAGGCAGAGCCAAAGAGCTCCTTTACTCCTGAAGTTTCAGTGTTGGACCCTAAAGGAGCGGAAATCCCTGTTTTCACAGCATGCTTGTAAGAGCTTGGATGAGTGAATGAAGGTGCTCCTCCACACAAACGAGAAGTGAGAGAAATGGTTGCGTTTTTTAGATTCCCATAGTCTCGTAGCAGAGAGCCATCCACAAGTTGTTGTCCTTCGAATATTAGTCGTTGAAATCCAAGCGGAGTACCTGTAGCCTGGTGGATTTGGGTTTTGAGCTCAAAAACAGAGTCTAAATCTTGAGCATGCAAGCAGAGAGAAGATCCGACGATAGTCTTTACAAAAAGGGGAAAGCCTGCCGCAATCTCGGAGCTAGTCTCGCCGCGATATTCAGAATGAAACCTCGCTCTTGCATCACTCTTAACTCGATTCCTATACCAGAGCGAAGGTTGAGAATCCCCCAAGAGCCGCAGATCCCTGAGGTCTCTGATAGTTGAATGTCTTTTGAACTTTAGATCAAGGCGGCGGCGGCGACTGCTAGGGTTTAGCACTTGTCGCGCAAGCAGTCTCTTCTTGGCATTGATTCGGGCCCAAATCGCTGGTTCTCTCTCGCCAGAGAACGAGTTGGAGCCTCCCTCCTCGGTTGTGACCGTCCATCGAGGTTCCGCTTCATCCGGCTGGGGTGAAAGAATAGATTTAAAAAGGGCCATCTCCATGTGCTGTTGTTGGTCCATCTCGGTGCGTCGTATGCCATGATCCTTCTTTGTGTGCTATTGCTAGTCCATCTCGGTGTCTATGTTGGCGTCAGGCACCGCCTCCGTTCCATTGGGTTTAGCCGGTGATTGCTTCGGCACTTCGGTTTCGACAACAATGGCAGGTGCTGGCTCGGTCTTTGGCGTTGTCTGCTTGGCCTTAGCCCCTCCTGCTTTCTCCTTCTTGGGAGTAGGGTTTGCTGTGGCAGGTTTCTTGGCGAGGCGAGGCGCCATTTTTTTTCCTCGAATGTGATTTGAATTTAATACATCTTTTGTCAATCATTTTTTTAATGGTACTTAAATCAACTTATACAATTTTTACCTCCAGATGAAGTGGGAAGATGGCATGGCATCTAGACTTCACAGCTTTCTGTTGTAAAATTTTAATTATATTCTCCCTTGTCCATGTTGCCCTCAAAGAAACAAATCCCAATAACAAGACTAAGTGGAATTTTTCTCACCTTCAAGAAGCTCTGTTTTGCTTGGTTTAAAACTTCAAATTCAGTATAGATGTAAATTTTATAGAGTAGATTTCAGTCTGTGGGGATATTTGATCTTCCTTTTGTCTTTAAAGCCCAAAGTTACTGTCAACTTATGCAATATAATAGAAAAATCTACTAGAATGTTGGCCTCTCTTTCTTCAAGTCCTTTCTGTTTCCATGGTCCAAGGTATAGCAGAAGACTACTTGATACATATCTCAGTATCTAGGATATTTGATCTTCCTTTTGTCATTAAATTCCAAAGTTACTGTCAACTTATGCAATATAATAGAAAAATCAACTAGGATGTTGGCCTCTCTTTCTTGAAAGCATAAAACTGGAATTTAAGCTGGAACATATATAGCATTAGTCTAAACTATTCGTAGAGCAGTAGCACTCCCCTCTCATAACTGGGATCATAATCTAGCTGCTCTTTCCAATAGACGGGAATACGGATAGAAAACATCTCCTGGATGAGCTTCTTGGTCAGGTGGCACTCGTCTTCTTAATGGAAGAGACATTTGTTGAGAAGCTTGTGCCTGTTTGGAGAGATCATCATAAATGATTGAAGTATGCTATTTTTTTTACATTTAGTATTCAGCTAAAGTTGCCCTTGTATAAGGAGTGAGATATTGTAATGTAGTGGGAGAATCCACAGTTTCTGCTAACACAATGGTGTATTCCATTGCATCATGATCTTGGAATGTATTAACTACCTGAGCCACAGAAAAAGTTTTTTGACCAATTGCTACATAGACACAGATTATATTTTGACTCTTTTGATTAAGAATAGTATCTGTAGCTACTGCTGTCTTGCCGGTTTTTTTTTTCCAATAATCAATTTACTTATTTCTGGCCTCCTACATATCTATGTGAAGTTGTGAAATTCATCTCATTTTTATTGCATTTTTTTAAGGTTTACTTATTTTTGGCCTTCTACATACCCACGTAATGTAATGATGTTTCTGTTGAATATTGATTGCTTCAGGCCAACCCACAGGTAGATGAGGAGGCATTTTCACTTCCAAGCCCTATGAATCAAACCTCCAAACATACTGGGAAAGTACTCGGACAGAACCTGGCTCCAAAGGAAATTTTAGATGACTCTCAGTCGGTAACTTCTGTTGACACAAAAACTGATCGTGAGACATTCATGGACACAGATATTGCAAGGAAAGATATTATCACAGTTCAAAATGCTAACCTAGGTGAACAAAGAGAAACCAGTTCACTGATAGATCAGAATTTAGGACAAAAATATTTTTACTATGATTTGCCACTCTTGGAGGAAACTGGGCCCTGGATACCTGTCTCTGTTCCTCCAATGTCAGCAAGTGATCATGAAGAATGGAACAGAGGTTTATGTGTTGCTGGGGGATATTTTCCTGAGGAAGACTTCGGATGGCAACATGAAGATCACGAATTGACTATGTGGACTGTTGTGAGTGAGATGCTGGCAGTGATTCCCAGAAAGGTTGGTAGTTCCTTTGCAGGAGCCAAACCTTCTGTTCCAAATCGTCTTATGGCAAGAGGTACATTAGAGCATGCTTGGAAAGAGATGGCTGAAACCCTTTCAGATACAACTTTTAGTACTGCAAAGGATATTTTGGAAGCTGAACCTACAAAATGGATAGCTGACAGTGCAGCCTCTGCTTGCATGCTGTGTAATTCACGATTTCACCCAATCATGTGTCCAAGGCATCACTGTAGATTCTGTGGTGGAATTTTCTGTGGCATCTGTTCTAGGGGAAGGAGCTTGTTACCTGAGAGATTTCGTACCAGTGAACCACAACGAGTATGTGATGTATGCTGGGTGAGGTTAGAATCAGTACAAGGTCTTTTGATTAAAAAGGTGAGCCGTGCAGCACAACCAGCAACGCATGACGTGACAGATTTAAGCACTCTCAGATCTTGGTTGAATTTTCCTTGGGCACAATCCATGGAGCATGAAATTTATAAGGCCACCAACACTCTACGGGGCTTTGTCAAGGTGAGACTTGACTTTATATAATCTGAGTTTCCAAGAAATTCATTAACTGCTGCTTTTGGTGTTGACTGTGAAAGCCATGCATTCCTATAGTTCATTTTTTTTGCATAATAGATTTTCTCTTTGTTAACTGGAGTTGTAAGGTTATATTAGTGACTAATATAGTGTTAATGGAAGTCCTCTCTTATTCTGCATTTTCATCCTGGTTGTGCCAACAGGCACTTTCTACAGCCCAGTATGGGGGAGATGTGTTTTACATTATAAGCAATTTGTAAAACATTATAAGCATCAACAAGTAAATTTTGAAATTATAAAATTTCTGTATTGCAATTTCTTTTTGGTTTATCAGCATAATCAATATTTATATATGTATCCACGATCAATTCAACAGGGATGTATATGTTTTCAGAATTGAGAATTTGATCAAATGGTGAGAAATTGTGTTAGCTGGCTCTGTATATAGGATTCTGTTGGACAACTCAATATATATATATATATGTGTGTGTGTGTGTGTGTGTGTGTGTGAGTGTGTGTGTTTTTGTTTTGGGTTTCATATATACAGAAATCCTTTGTTGACAGATACCTATTTTCCAGGTTCCCTTTAATAATTATATATCTTGTAGTTGTGGAGATCTGAGATCAGTATGAGAATCCAATGCCCAGTTTTATGAGATAGTGTGTTAGTCAATAGTTAGGGTTGGGCGGATATATCATGGTTTTAGGGTGACGAATTACAATAATACGTTGCTGAGAGAAACAAAGTTATGAACAAATATATATCTATATTCAATCAAGATTACCAACTAGAATTTAAACAAGGAAAAAGGATTTACCGCAGAGCGCTTCAACCCAGCCAAAAATTTCAACCTGTTTTCGTGTTTAGTCCTTTGTTTTAAATCTTTCAAGCAAAACATTTTTCCACAAGCAAGAAAGATGCTACATGTTTAATTCTCACTGGAACTCTTAAACACAGGAGAAACCATATTGTTTCGTCAGTCTACTTCGTCATTGTTGAGAACACCGACTAGCTAAACTAAGATAAATATAAAATGGACAGATTCTTTTGTCTGGAACTGCATCTCATCCTTTGAACGCAATCTTGAAATATTTGATTCCCTACTTTAACAAATCTTATGACTAATATGAGAGAAAATTCCACCAACTGCTGCACCTTCAAATGAGCATTTGATAAGAACTTGTGCTCATTTTTTAAATGGGCAGCTTTTAAAACTGCTTGAATGAGTCTTGATGTGGGAAACCATTTCTCAAACTCATATCTATTACTTTTATAAATACCAGCATAAATCCATCTTAACCCCGGATCTATCATGTGCTGAGAGAGATCAAATCCCTCAAGATTTAAACCTTTCCTTGAGTTTTGCACTCTAAAGAGAGGTTTGCACCTTGAGAGATTTGATCCCTCTTGGGGCATGATAGATCCAGAGTTAAAATGGATCTACTCTGGTAATTATTTCAAAGAGTGACTCTTATTATTCTTGGTGATGCAGGTTGGTTCTCTCAGACCAGAAAGATCAATCCCAGATGCTGTATTACGACGAGCAAAAGGTTTGTGTATTCTCACAGTTATCAAAGTTGGTATGATGGTCACTTATAAGGCTGGAACAGGATTGGTTATTGCTCGAAAGGAAGATGGGTCATGGTCTTCACCATCTGCCGTTGCTTCCTTTGGTGTTGGCTGGGGAGCACAGGTATCCATATACTTTCAACAGGGGAAGGCTGTGGTTGTTGTGATGCATAGAAATGTTTTTTCTTTATTTTGATTTAGATTTCACAGCTGTTGCATAAGAGTGATATTTGATTTTCAGGCTGGAGGAGAGCTGACAGATTTTATAATCGTGCTTCGAACGGATGAGGCAGTAAAGACTTTTAGTGGAAACATTCACTTCTCTATAGGTGCTGGGCTCAGTGCAGCTGCCGGGCCTGTTGGAAGAGCAGTTGAAGCAGATTTACGTGCTGGAGATGGGGGCTCTGCAGCTTGTTACACCTACAGTTGTAGCAAAGGTAAGGTTATGCAGCTTATTTAAACAGTGTTTGTGAATAATATAATGAAGAGGTTTATGTCTGGTAATGAATTTGGTTTTACTGGGTCTTTCATTATACAGGTGCATTTGTTGGTTGCTCGCTTGAAGGGAATATGGTTACCACTCGAAACTCAACAAATGCACGGTTTTACGGGAATCCATCCATCAAGGCATCTGATATTCTTCTTTGTCCACTTCCAAGGCCACAAGCAGCTGTTCCATTGTACAATGCTTTGTCAGAATTGTTTGAGAAGTTCACACGCTATAAGACATTACAGTGAGACTAATAAGATTGTGCTCTTGATGATTGTTTATCTCTGTATATAATTCAGTCATACTTGCCAGAAGCTGTTTTATTGGTTGACACTCCTGCACTGATTGTTAAATATTATTGTTGCTATATATTCATTATTTTTGTATTACTATTCGTTGTTACCTATGTACAGCAATTTGTATAAGTTGCTAAACATGTCATTTACTTAATTATTTATCATCATTCTATACACTTAGTTCATTGTAATGAGTGGAGCTGTGTAACTCATTGGGAACCATGCTATACTATCAATACTATATACATTTGTATATAGAAAACCATTTCTTTGCATGATATTTTAAAATAAAATTTACACATTTTTTTCATATGGAGCAAGCTATGAACTTTAATTTCTTCTAGTTATTTAGTTATTTTGCATATCTTTTAGATGCTTATAATTTTATTCTGCATATGTTTATGAAATTCATCACATCTTTGTTTATGGAATAGTTTTTCCTTCATCTTCTATAGTAATTTTTCCACTGCTAAATAAATGCACGGCAAACTTATTATAATTTTTCAAAACGCTCTCAAATTTATAAAAGAGAGTTTTTCGATTGCATAATTTCTCCTCACTTCTCTCAGAACTAATAATATAAATACGAAGAAAATTGTGAGTAGCTTTTATTCATTAATATTGACAAATTAGTATCGTTTTATTCGATTTTTGAAAAATATACTTATGATTACTCAGTGGAGTGTTTTTAGTATGTTTAACTTCCATAGGAAAAGATAGCAAACTCAACCCTCTTGTCATATTTATGAATTCCAGGGCCTCAAGCCTAGTTAAAAACTGCGTTTGGCTAGACAGTTAGTAGTTAAGCCTAGTTACAAACTGTGTTTGGCTAGACAGTTAGTAGTTATAGCTATCATACACAAGGATAGACAGTTAGTAGTTATAGCTATCATACACAGGCTTGTAGGGCTAGAATTAGACATGAACTGTTTCAAAATGATCCACATTTCCAATTGGTTCTTTTAATCTAGATTCTGATTCTGGTCTGATTATATAACTCTACTTTGTTAATTGTAATATAATAGTTTTCTCTGCTTACTATTTTCTATACTAGTAGAGATTAAATGGGTAGCTATAGGATATACCACTTTAATGTTGTACTTCCCATGCTCATGGACATTTCATAAGAAATTGTCCTATGAAATAGGATGAACATCATGAATAAATCATAGACAGACTCTAAAGGTTAAGCACCAAAATAAAGAAATGAGAAAAGAAGAGTGACATTAAATGGGTTTAAATTATAGCTTAGACCATTTTAATGTTGTAAATGAGAAAATAGTGGCTTTAAATGGGTATAAACTATAGTTTAGGCCATTTTAATGTTGTAATTGTGGGGTTCAAGGGTATTTGATAAGAACTTGTCCTCTAAACTAGAATGAAGATGGGAAAAATTACTTATTCCAACAACTTCATTAAGGTAAAAACCAAAATTCAAAGTAATTAAGAAGAAATGAGAAAGTTAACTTCAATGAGGTAAAAACCAAAATTCAAAGTAATTAAGAAGAAATGAGAAAATAAGAGTGGATAGGGTTGAAGTTTTGAATTCTTATAACTAGGAGGAGATAATGGGAGGAAAGTGACAATAGACATCAATTTTAGAAAAGAACCACTTCTTTCCCAAAAACAACAAGATAAAAAGGGAGGCTCGTCAACTCCTTTAATGACTTTGAGACAAGGGAAAGCAAGTTATCCGAAATTTAGAAAACCTTTTGAATGAGTTAGATGGAGAAGAGGCAAAACAAGATCATGAATGGTGATCCTAAAGAAAAAATATAGGAGATAATATGATGGAGGAAATCAATTTTGAATGCTTAGCCACAAAGTATGATCAAGCCACGTTAGAGGATTCTAATAAGGAAACCCTAGAATGATTTAACAAAAACCAAAACAAAAGATAGAGAAGTAGGGGCTCTTAAAACCAAGTGCTCAAAGATAGCCATCAATTTTAGAAAAGAACCACTTCTTTCCCAAAAACAACAAGATAAAAAGGGAGGCTCGCCAACTCCTTTAATGACTTTGAGACAAGGGAAAGCAAGTTATCCAAAATTTAGAAAACCTTTTGAATGAGTTAGATGGAGAAGAGGCAAAACAAGATCATGAATGGTGATCCTAAAGAAAAAATATAGGAGATAATATGATGAAGGAAATCAATTTTGAATGCTTAGCCAGAAAGTATGATCAAGCCACGTTAGAGGATTCTAATAAGGAAACCCTAGAACAATGTAACAAAAACCAAAACAAAAGATACAGAAGTAGGGGCTCTTAAAACCAAGTGCCAAAATCACAACTTTTTAAAAACCAAACTAATGTTGATTCTTCTACATTATAAAAGTATAAAAATGAATCACATAACACTTGAAAACAAAAGGGAAACTAATAATGTATTCTATGAATACTATAGAAGAGGTTAATTTATAGAATTACTAAGGAACTTAAAAAATGAAAATCTTTTAATAGGATGTAAGGGGACTAAATGCCATGAGCAAGCAAAAGAAGGTTGATTAAATGGAAAATCCTTTTTTTTAAAATAGATATAGTTCTAATTCACAAAAGCAAATGCATTATGTCGAATATGGAAAGTGTGAGTCAAAGTATACATACAAGATGTAGTGTTTTACTTGAAGTATATGCACTGATTACAACTTGAGGTTTCTCAATCAAATAACAATTTTATGGAACACTAGGACTATTGGTATAGATATGCATGCAGGTGTAAGAAACTAGTTTGTTAGGGCAACTTGAGGTTTCTCAATGAAATAACAATTTTATGGAACACTAGGACTATTGGTTTATTACATGACAAACTAGATTGTTGGACATCATTCATAAGATATAAAGAGTGATGTGGATGACTCTTGAATTATTTGGTAGAATTTTAATACCACCATAATCATCAAGAAAAAAAATGCAGAGTGCCAAATAATCAATATGGCAAGGGAGAAATACAATAGTTCATTGAGTTGTAGGAATTCGTATATGCAATTCCTAAAGATGACTTATTAACTTGGAATAATAGATGAGAAGGCATAACTCTTATTGTCAAAAGATTAGATAGGTTCTTGGTGAGTCAATCATTTTTACCAATAGTATAATATTTTTTTACCTTGAAAACCACAAGTTAGGATCAGTGTCCTAGTAGGCTTCATTTGTAGCCAAATGAAAGACCAAAAAATGAAAGTGGGGAATCTGACATGTTTCAACTCCACCAAACACTTAAATTCATTAAGGCTAACTTAAAAGAATGAAATAAAAAAGTATTGTTAGCATTTTGCCATTAAAAAGAGGTTATTAAATAATTTTCCATTAAGGGATCCAATTTGTTAGGAAAAATTGAGTAGTGACAACTTCACCCAGATTTATTTTGAAAGAAAAAATCTAGAATAAGATGACTTAAAGAGGGGGGCCATAATACGATTTTTTCACCAAACTACCATGAAGAATAGAAGATACAATATGATTGTAGATTGAAAAATCAATAAGGAGACACATTGGAGCTACACCAATTGAGTAAGAATTAACATCTTACTGTAAGTCCCTCTTAAATGAACCTCGGGGAAGAGAATAAAAATATAAGGAAAGTAGGTAGTGTTATACCTCCCTTCAACATTGAGGATTGATCCATAGAAAAATCTGCAAGGAGGTATGTAGATACATCCATCAAGCAGTCAATCATTGACCATGGTTCTCTATTGTTGACCATATTCACTATATAGACTATATGCACTATGGTTTACAATATTAATTGCATTGACAAACCAACCCCTTGTTGGCTTGGCCACAAACATCGTTACCACTTATCCACTAATCCATTGATTGCATAGCTCAATAATTGCATCACCCATGAACCTCCTAAGCTAATAAAACATTAAATCATGAATCCTCCACCCTCAATCACCATATGGACCATCATTGACCGTGGTTGACCATATTAACTATATTTCCCATGTGCACCATGATTCGCCTTATTAACTACATTAAGCCACCAATCCCTTGCCCACTCTCCCA
>ML864322.1:781-22541 GCA_009831015.1 Picea engelmannii | reverse complement strand
TAAGTTCCTAATATTGGGTCTCGCTCTTGGAGAATGAGGTCCACTTCATTTTCAACCTTTGCATAAAGGCCAAATCAAGGAATACTAGGTTTTTCTAATTTTAGGATTCTTCAATTTCAAGACAAAATTTCCTTTGATTGATTTACAATGTAACCCTCCAAGTGCTTGTCCATTCCTACAGATATACTTGTCCATGTTCTATAATGGATTAAAAAATCTGTGGTCATGCAAAAAGAATGGCCACCCTCATGAAGCCTTGGAATTATTCAATGAAATGTAAGTCAAGGCTGTGAAACCCCACTTGATCACCATGTTTAGTGCTCTCCTTGTCTATGCTAATTTATTGACTCTATATCAAGGTAAGTAGATCCATATTTATGAAATAAGGATGGACACCCCCATGAAGATTTTGAATTATTCAGTGAAATGCAAGTCCATGATGGAAAACCCAACTCTAAAACCATGTTTAGTGTTCTCCTCGTGTGTATTTATTTATTCACTAAAGAACTAGGTAAACACATCAACAATTGTGCATAAGGATGTCTGCCCCCATCAAGCCTTGGAATTCTTCAATGAAATGCAATTTCATGGCTAAAAACTCAATTCAATCACCATATTAGTCTTCTCCCCATGTGTGTTGATTTAGTGGCTCTAATACAAGGTAAGTAGATCCACAATTATGCAATAAGGATGACCGCCCACATGAAGTCTTGGAATTGTTTAATGGAATGCAAGTTTAAGGTGTAAAACCCAACTCAATCACCATATTTAATGTTCAATACTAGACACCTTCTTTGGCTCAATTGATGCCTTTGAACTTTTATTCTAGTGGAAGAACCATGCTAAGAGATTGAAATTGAGCTTCAAATACATGTTAATATTATTTTCAATAGGTGACTCTTTAACTTGTCATCTATAAATCCTAGGAAAGGGTTTGGAGAAATTCTAGAGCCAATCTTTGTCTAGCTAGTTGTTTTATGGCTTTGTACCCTTTTATGGCCACTTTTGTTGACTTAATTTGGTTCAGTAATAACACTTGATTATTTCAAAATTGGATTAGAAGAACTCTATTGAGATCGTTGCAAGTTCACAACATCAAACCCAAATCAATCACCATGTTTATTGTTCAATCACCAAACTCCTTCTTTGGCTTAATTGGTTCTTTTGAACTTTTATTATAGTGGGAAGAACCATGCTAAGAGCTAGAAATTGAGATTGAAATACATGTTAATATTGTTTTCAATAAGTGACTCTTTAACCTATCATCTATAAAGCTCAGGAAAGGGCTTGGAGCAATTCTAGAGCTGATATTTTGTCTAGCTAGGTGATTTTATGGTTCTATACTCTTTTATGGTCACTTTGGTTGAGTTTAGTTGGTTAAGTAATGACATGTCATTTTTTCAAAGTAGGCTAAGAAGATATCCTCCAAAATATCTGAGTCTTTTGAAGATATAGTGAAGTGTTCCAATGAGAGCATTGCAAATGCAAAATCCATGTTTGATCATGATGCAACATACATGCAATGAAACAAAAGGTGGGATTCTCTTTAATTTTTTATTACAAGCATTTTATTACAAGAATCTTGTCTTGTGGTATTAACTAACAACACATCATTGTCTAAAAGTAGGTCGATATACCCTCCTCCCATAGATTCAAGTCTTCCGAAGACATACTGAATCATCTCAATGAGATTGTTGCAAATGCAATATCCATGTATGATATTGATCATAATGCAACATGCACTATGATTAAGCAAAAGGTTGGTTCTCATTCACTATTTATTACAAACCTTTGGGATACTTTTTCTTATATCTTCCTCCCATGGATGGAATCTTGTCTTGCAAATTTAACTAATAGCACACCATTGTCTGAAACTAGGTTAAGATTCCCTCCTCCCATAGATCCAAGTCTTTCAAAGATATATTGAAGTGTGCCAATGAGATCGTTGCAAATGTAATATCCATGTATAATACTAATAATTATGCATTCCCTATAGTGAAATGAGAGTTGGGGTTCTTGTGCTTTGATTATTTCAAGCCTATGGTTTTGTTTCTTGTATCAACCTCCCATGGATGAAATTATGGTTTTGTTTATTTTTTCTTACCATTTCATAATCAATATAATATTATGTCTATACATACATTAATGTGATGCAAGTATAACTAAACATATATCTTTGATATCTTTCTTCCAATAGTAATATGTTGAGTACACAACACACCCTAAATTTTTAAAATTTTGGGTACCACTTTTTCTTTAAGTTTTGCAAGTAGATATCTGCATATTAATTTTAATGATTTCTTACATATCATTTAGTTTTGAAAGTATCTTTTTCCATTAATAAAACCCAAATTTTCTAATTCTTAAGCCTTATTTTGAACTAAAATGATTTATTATTGGCGAGTTCAAGTCACTTTAATTGTTGGGATAAAGTTAGTTTTAATCGCCGATATGAGGGAAAGTTATGCACTGCTAGAAAAGTGAATATGTGCATTAATCTTTCCCCCTACTTGAGAACCAATTCCCCCCCTTAGAAATTCTTTCCAAACTCGGGAAAACATTTCCTTTTTTGCATCTCACATAACATTTTTTGCTTGCACTGTATCACACTCTAAATGATTTTGCTCACGATATAATGTGTATCAAACGAAAAATGACTTTACCTGTAACGTTGCAGGTATTGCACCTCAACTCCTTTTAGTTGTGACATATTGCATTGCTGTAAACTTTCATTCGCCACAACAAAGGAAAACTTCTAAATCTTTTCTTCTTTTTTCTAAGGAAAAATTTCATCATATCATTTGAAGGTTTCCTTACTTGCATCATATCACACTAAAAGCTATTTTTGTCACGATGGACCATATCAGACTCAAATTTATTTTCATCGTGACACACTACATTGCATAAAAGTTTCCTTCCGTTGATACATTGCACCACTTCAAAGTTTATATCACTGTGACAAAGGAAAACTTTGTAGACTTAGAATTTTGTTCCAAAAGTTAGTCCAAAATTTTCTTTTTGCATCGCACAAAAGTTTCATTCCCTGTGCCATATTGCACCCATTTTTTCTTTACTCATGACATAGTGCATATCACAGCTCAATTATTTTTGGCATGAGATATTGCACGAGTCAAAATTTCTCTTCCTTACGATGTGTTGCATGGAACAAAATTTTCCTTTCCTATGACATCTCGTATCTCCTAAATTTTTTGTTGTGTTACATATCACATGGTTCAAAACTTTTG
Organism: Picea engelmannii; assembly: GCA_009831015.1. Lineage (NCBI taxonomy): Eukaryota > Viridiplantae > Streptophyta > Pinopsida > Pinales > Pinaceae > Picea > Picea engelmannii. The sequence continues at coordinate 19,296 of ML864322.1, read as the reverse complement.
TTCCGTGCGATGTGTCACGTGTACCAAAACTTTATACTTGTGTGGCATATCACATCACTTCAAATTTTCTATCATTGCGACAAATTTCATATTTTCAAGATAACTTGTGATTCCGATCTTTGTTTTGGGCATGCCTTATACCATTGAAAATGACCTATTGATATCTACAACTTTGTTGTTATACATGTTTCATACTATTTCTTGCATATTTGTGAAATAAAGATATTGTATGACCAATGTCATAACCCATGAAAGGATCTTGAACTTAGGGAAGTAAAATCAAAGACCTTTTTATGATATAAATGGATTTTTTGTGTTCACAATTGCATTTTTATTTTCCATCTCATCAATAGATACTTTAAGGGATTCTCCTGTAACTTCGTGGATACGTGAAATTCTAGAAGGTGGTACCCCGTTAAGATATAATTCTAAATTATATATATAAGAAGTGATGGTGCCACTCTTCTCCAAGTGCATGAAAACTAGGGTTTAACTCTTATGCACGAGCCGATATTGCAGCTCGTTTCACTCTTATTCGCCATCCATGGTCGTAGCTACATCGATCTCTATGGATGCCCTAGGTAGTGGGGCATTTCCTTCCATATCTATGTCCAGACCAGTGTTTGTTTCACATCCCGGGGCCTCTTTTCGTGATGTTGTTCAACGAGACTCTGCCCTTCTTCTTCGTCTCTTCTGGTTTAGGAATCCCCTCCCCTTGTCATTCCCATGGGATAAGAGGCTGAAGAAGAATACTACAGATCCATGAGTTTGGTCTGCCGTTTCAATGGTTTTTTGCCAAAGTTAGATGATCTCAATAGTTGGATCTTGACTACCTAGATCCCTATTATGCAACATGAAGCTTTCATTCATCCTTGTGATAAAGGATTCTTCATTGTTGAGTTCAACATTGAGGAAGATCGAGATCTAATTCTCAACTCAGATCCATTTTTTGGGGGTAAATTAGGTTTGTGCATGAAAATGGACTCCTTCTTTCAATCCATCTACTGACATTCTCTCCTCAGTTCCTACTTGGGTATGGACTCCCAACCTTCCCTTTCATTTATGGGGTTTACCCTCTCTTGAAGCCATTGGTCTGGCAGTGGGAAAGTTCCACTTTGCATGTCATGAAACTGCAAGGAACAACACTTCCACTTTTTCCCGTATCTGCGTGGAAATGGACTTCAATAAAGGATTCCTAGCTGAAGTTATTCTTACTGGTAAAAATTATTCTTGGTCTTAGAAATTAGACTATGAGAGAGTTTTCTTGCGTTGTAGATCTCGTTTTGAAATGGTACATCTTGCAACCCATTTCCCAAAAGGGCCCAAGAAGAATAAAAATCCTCGAAAATCCACTTGCTGGGTGGGATTAAATGATGGCCATAAAGTAATCTCGAAGGAATGCAAACATCCACCTCAAGTCAATGAAAAGTGATCTCAACTAGATCCTCCTCTTCAACCAATTCCATTATCTCCAGACACGAGCCCAAAATCCAATCAGAAGTCAGAGAAATAGGCGTCTTCCTGTCAGGTTTTAGATGAGGGAATTCGAATCCAGTATTCTCCTCATCCATCAACTAGCTGGGAAGAGCAAGCTAATGATGCCGAGGTATCATATGAATAAAAAATATAAGCTCAAGATCAATACAATCTAGGAAATATATGCATCACAAGTATCTCAACATATGCAAATGAAGGTTGGATGATAGTCAAAAAGAAGAATACATCACATGCCACATCAAAACCAATGGTAACATGAAGTTAGGCCTGTAATTCATCCAAATAGGTGAACTCTTCCCCAACAGGTTAATTTAGATGCAACGTGTCTTCACTTTTATCCTCAAAGTCTTTTTCTGAGTGTATTCAGTAAGGTTGTAATATGTGAAGTTTTCGTTTTAGTATTTGAAACAATCATCAGTAGCTTGTAGTAGTGGATTAATCGAGGCTCTGGATTGGCCTGGATTTTGAAGGACTTTGTAACTCCTCAACGGTTTTGACCGCGTCCTTTTTGATAATACAAATTTCCCAGTTTTTGTTAAGAAAAAGAGATCTAATTATGAATTAGATTTTCCTTGGACCTTCTTGTTTTTTGAATGAATTCTTTCAAAGATTAATTTATTTGAATCTTTATCATACAAAACATTGTGCACAATCAAGTATTCTTCTTGGAAGAAAGTTGGTTCTTGTGTTTCCAATTCGACTGCAACTTCCTGACTTTGATGAAGTCTTTTCTCTTCATCAGGAATAAGACAATATGAAACACTATGCAGAAATCAACAATTAATGTTGTTCTTATAGGAAACAATTCCAAGTCTTTGACTCCTTTCTTAGTAACTTTTGAAATATTCAATCAAAACGTTCACAACTGTATAGTAGATTCAGGTGCTTCTTCTAATTTCATGCCATACTCTGCATGTAAAAATATGAGTGCTACCCCAACTAAACGTTCAACACATATCATTTAGCTAGATAGATAAGAAGTTAAATTAATTGGTGAATTGAATGATGTTTTGATCATATAAGATTCTAATGCCAAGGTTCACTAGGTTATAGACATTGTTATGGTTGATATTCCCAAAGAATATGGTCTCTTACTCAGTAGAGATTGCTTGTAGAAATTACAAGATTACTTTGCATAAGATTGGTAACACCTATGGATTCTATGGAATGGACAACCAAACAAGATCACAATTGACAGGGAAATATACATGAAGCATACTGTTACTAATCTTGAGGAAATTAATTAACTTTCATCTTCAAAATTTCCAATTCTTGGAAATTATACTTTGGACTATGATTTTGGTAATTTTATTGCTGAAACTTTTGATGTACCTGAAACACAATGACCTAAATTAAATTTATAGTAAGACAACTGTCATGAGACAGGAAGTAGCACCAATTTTGTAAAGTATTTAAGATCTAGTCCTTATGATAATTTAAAAAAATTAAATAAAAACAAAACAAATTTTGAGTATACCCCTGATATATGGACTCCATTTTTGATGGTTCCAAATCCCAAAAGGGAGCTAGAGTTGGTTGTTCATTGATTTATCTAAGGGGTAAACATAATTTCCTTTCTTGCAGATTATAATTTGATTGTACTAATACTACTACATAGTATAAGGTCCTAGTCCAAGGTCTTAACAAAGCTATTGATTTAAAAATCGAAAAAAATTAAAGTTTTTGGAGATTCTGAAATCATAGTTAGACAGATTAAAAACACATTACACTGCAATTCACCACATCTGAAGAATTATCAACAAAAACTGCATAGGTTAATTGAGAATTTCAACACATTTAATATTTTTTCCATCCCACGTTCTAAAGACATGATTTATGATTTAGTAGCTATTGTTGCTTCTAAAATCAATCCATTAGAAGATTTTAAAGTAAGTAGGTTTTCTATTGAGTTTCTTTAAAGACCCTCTATCCCATATAAAATTGCTATTTGGAAAGTATTTGAGGGCGATGAACAGATCTTAGAATTCCATATCATTGTGGATAATTTTAAAAATCTAACCATTGATGACAAATAATTTCAGGAAACTCTAGAATATGATAAAGAGAAATGAACTAAATCCAAACCACATACTATGCTTAAATGTATTTTTAATCTAGAAAAACTATTTGACTTAGGAAATAGATTTAAAGGATCACCAAATGTTAAAACTAGCAGTTCCAATCTAGGTCACGAAGTCATTTATCTAGGAAATGTAGAAAATCCAAAGAATGTTAATCTTGGGAGAGGTTGGTCTAAAAATTAAAGGATAGCTTATATTAAATTTTTCAAAACATACCAAGATGTATTCACATGGTCATACAATGATCTTAAGACTTATGACACACATATTATTTAACATACTATCCCAATGAAAATGGATGTAAGCCTTTCCAACAAAAAATCCATATGATACATCTTTCTCTTGAACCTCAAATTTAGAAAGAATTAAAGAAAATCTTAGATTCCCATATTATTTTTCAAGTCTGGCATTATGTTTGGGTCCAACCTCTTACTAGTGAGAAATAAAATTGGAGAAATTCGTCTTTGTGTTGATTTTAAAAACTTGAATAAAGTTTCAAAGAAAGACAACTATCTGATTCCACTTATGGAACAACTCCTACGAATTGTATCAGGATTTGAAATGTTTTCACTTCTTGATGGTTTTTCAAGATACGATGAAATACTAGTATCATAAGGAGATAGACTTAAGGCTACATTCCATACCAAGTGGTGTACGTTTTCCTACAAAATAATGCCTTTTGAATTGATTAACACTGGAGCCGATTTTCAGAGAGCAATGGATGTCGCTTTCCAAGGTCTTATCAATTGTAGTGTTGTTTACTTAGATGACGTGACAATTTATTCAAAAAAAAAATCTAACCATATTTCACATCTTATTCACACTTATGAAAGGTGTAGGAAGTATGGAGTTTCTCTAAACCCCAAAAAGGGCATCTTTGTTGTTATTGAAGGAAAGTTGATCGGTCATATCATATCTAAGGAAGGTATAACAATAGATTTGAAGGTGTGAAGGACATATCTCAACTACTTTTACCACATAACAATAAAGCAATGCAATATTTCTTTAGGAAGATTAATTTTGTTTGAAAGTTTATTCTTGATTTTTCTAAAACCATTAAGCTACCAAAAAACATGATTAGGAAAGATTCAGAGTTCAAATGGAACAAGAAGGACATGGAATCATTTGAGAAAATTAAAGCCACTATATTTAGTGCTCATGTTTTATGCATTCCAGACTTCAATCATGATTTTTTTCTTTACGCTTTTGATTTTGATCATTCTGTTGCAACTATGCTAACATAGAAAGACCCTGACGGAAATGAAGCACCTATCTCTTTCATGAGTATAAAATGCAAGGAGAATAACTTAACTACCCTACGATAGATAAGAAATCATTTGTTGTCTATGATGCAGGAGCATCGTCAGAAAGCACATGTGGAGAGACAACTCAACGCCTTAGCACGCCTTTGAATCATTCAAAATCTTAAATGCTGACATTTCCTGCAAATCTTTTTTGAACTGATTGAAAAACTGAAGAAGATCAAATGCTTGGGCACTGAATGATCACAAGTGATCTGGGAGTTTCACTCCTAGACTTTAATGTAATAGAAATTAAGTAGCAGTTAGTTTTTTTTTCTCGAGTAAACGAGTAGTCGGAGGGAATCCTAGGATCCATCTAAAATAAATAGAGGTTTTGTATGCCTAAATGAGGTTGCTGTAAATTAGTAGGAGATTGTTGTGATTTAGTTGTTGCTGAGTTTTTAGTTGTTGTTTTATCATAGATCTATCCATTTACATTTGAATGAATATAACAGAGGAAAATTGATCCAATGCATGGTGTTTCTATTGTTTACAATTCCATGTTATTTTGTTTTCATGAATGAATGAGTTATGTTGTTGAGTATATGAAACTGTGAAGTGTTGGGAAAAGTTTCGATAGTTTCTCTTCATTGAGTTCATGCAAGGTGTGCATGCAAGGAGTGTGTTGACAGAGTTTGTTTCAAATCAAAATCTTAGAAGAGATAGCATGAAACTTCCATTTGCAAGGATTGCAAAGGAACTACTGCAAGGTGTGCACAGTTACCCACAAGAAACTAAGTCTTGCATGAGAATCTACTGAAAGGAGTGACATAGTCCGTTTCAACTCAGAATCTCATAAGAGATAGCGTGAAATTTACATTTGCATGGAGTGCAAAGGGACCGCTGCAAGGCGTGCACAGTCACCCACAAGAAGCTAATTCTTGCGTAAGAATCTACTACAAGGAGTGCATAGATCTGAATTTCGACTAAGTGTCGAAGTAACCCTCTAAGGAGTCAAAGGGTTCGAGAGAGAAATCTCAAGAGAGATAGTGGGAGAAATATTCAAGGGGAATGAATTTTTGAAGGTTTCATGAGTCATCGACTAAGATCCGTTCAAGAGGGAGCGTGATCATTCCAGATCGTTGGATCTGGAAAAGTGCAGGAGCTTTAAGTCTCTGTGTGCAAATAGGAGTGAGGATTCACCGAAGTCCTAAAGAGGCCAGGGACCATCCATCATCCAGAGGGACAAGTGGCGCAAGATATAAAACTTCAGAAGTTTGTAGACAAGGAGAGAGAGAAATCGTCGAAGATCCAAAGTATATCCTGGCCATTGGTCATCAGGGGGTTACATGTCAACATATATGAGAGTTCGAGGGAAAGTCAATTCAAGGATTTCAGTTGAGGAGTTGAAAATCTTGAACCCTGAAGAGTCGAATTAAATCGTAGCCGTCCAATTCAGAAGGACACATGTCAACAGATCGTCATCTTCGGGTGAAATCACTCTGGGAGAAAGCGAAGACTGAGAATTGAAACTCCCAAAACCTGAAGAGTCAAAGTGAACCACAACCATCGATCTGTGAGGGACACGCATCGACAGATCGTCATCTTCGGGTGAAATTGGTCTGGGAGAAAGCAAAGATTTAGAGTTGAAACTCCTGAAATACGAAAAGTCAAAGTGAACCACATTCATTGATCTGTGAGGGACACTCGTCGACAGATCGTCAACTTCAGGTGGAAGTACTACGGAGGAAGTAAGAGTTGACAGTTTAAACTCCCAAATCCCAAAGGGAGAAATCAATAGTAGATGCTAGTTTGGAAAGATGGCACGTGTCGCTATATTGTGGAGATCTGGGAGTGCATGCGAAAGGAGGAAAAGGGTCGCAGAGTGATAGTTGACCAAGGCATAAAGAGGATAGATCTCAGCCGTCGATCAAGAAGCAATGCTCGAGATCCCAATATCGATGGTCGTGCTTAATTGTGGGGACAAAAAGTGATCGGGTTTTAAAAATATGAGAGTGGGCCACAATCGAAACCATGGTATTTCCAGAGGGATACATGGCAGCTGATAGTGAATTGTGCGGAGAAAAGCGGTGTGGTATCAAACCACTCTAGGCCACCCTACAATCGGATGCTTACGTGAGGACATAGCCTAAGGTCACATATGACAAAGGGCTAACACAAGAAGGAGCTGGTGTATGAACCTTGATAGTTCACCAACACGAAGGGAGAGGCTGTGGGTACCATTGAACTTGCACCAAAATACTTAAAGGGCATGTTTTTAATCAAAAGTGAGACCATTAAGGTTTCAGAGAGCTGATTTGGCTCCGAGAATCAAAGATCCTTGACCGGGAGGTCATGCAGCCCCAAGGGAGAATAGGGGTGTCTGCATCAAGTGGTATCAGAGCCTGACATTGTTTTCAGGTAGCAAAAAAGAGCTCGAAGTTGTACTCTGTGTGTGAAAAATAGTCAACACATTGCCACCAAGGAGACATGTGGATCCACATTTAGCCAATCATGACGTAGAAAGAGAAATGCGAGAGCTTCATGAAAGATTAGAGGCGATGGAGGCAGCACAGAGGAGAGCACCTGATGCTAGGGACATCCGTGATGTAGAAAGTGAAGAAATAGAAGTCAAAGAAGTTGCAGGGGAAAATGTTTCCGAGGAATGCTTGCTGAGAGCGGTTGTTAAATTGGGAACTAGAGCAAATATAGAGATCCTAATGTATGAAGGCAACTTGGATGATGAAGAATTGTTGGATTGGATAAGATCCATGGACAAATATTTCAACTACGAAGATGTCGATGAGGAGAAAAAGGTGAGACATGCTGTCACCAGACTGAAAGGACAAGCAACACTGTGGTGGGATGAATTGCAGGTTAAGAGGAGAAGAAAAGGAAAACATAAGATAAAGAATTGGGACAAAATGGTAGCCAAGATAAAGGCTAAATTCATGCCCAAAGATTATCAGATAAATCTGTTCAGGAAGTTGCAGAACCTGAGACAGAAGGGTATGATAGTGAAAGAGTACACGAAGGAGTTCTACAAGATGAATATTAGGACTCGACAACGAGAGAAGGACGGGGAAAAAGTTGCCAGGTATATAAATGGAATGAGGTATGAAATCCAGGATGAGATTAGCATGATGTCAGTGAGGACAATAGAGGATGCTTATCAGATTGCTCTGAAAGCAGAGGAAAAGTTGGCCATAAAAAAAATTCAATGAACTAGAGGTAGAATCCCAAGAAAAGGAAAGGGATTTGCCCATGATAAGGCACATAAACCCAAAGACGAGACCGAGAAACCACACAATCACTCAGAAAGAGGAGGAAGTTCTCGAGGGAGACAAAGTGGTGGAAGAAGTTATTCTAGAGGAAGAGGAAGAAGAAGAGGAGGAGAGATAAGATGTTATTCCTGTGGAAAGACATGACACATGTCTTGGGAATGTCCCGAGAAAAAGAAAGAAGGAGGTGAAGCTCACATTTCAGAAGCCCAGAAGCTGAATGTTGAGGTAGAAGGAGTAGAATATGGAAGACCTCTGATGCTGAGGAAGGTTCTATTGAAGCCAGAACTAGAAGTTGAAAAACCAGTGCAGAGGAACAATTTATTCAGGACAACCTGCAAGACTAAAGACAAAGTATGCAAGGTGATAATTGACAGTGGGAGCACTGACAATCTAGTATCCATAGAGATGGTGGAGAAATTGAAGCTAGAGACAACTGCACATCCAAATCCATATAAAGTCTCATGGTTGTAGAAAGGACACCGGTTAATGGTCACTAAACAATGTCTCGTTGAATTTAAGATAGGAGGATATAGGGATGAAATTCTGTGTGATGTGATTCCCATGGATGTATGTCATGTTTTGTTGGGAAGACCATGGCACTTTGATAGAAATGTCATTCATGATGGGAGAAAAAAATACTTACACCTTGGATAAGAATGGTAGGACACACATGTTACTGCCAATAGAGGAGAAGAAAGTAAAAGAAGAAGCCAACAAAAGCATACTTCTCATTAGTGGTAAGGAACTCCTAAGTGAGGTCAATAAGGAACATAAGTTGCAGTTTGCTGTGGTGAGGAAGCCCATAGTTTTCCTTACAAGTACTTCGATGGATGATTTGCCTGAAGAAGTTTAAGAGTTATTGGAGAATTTTGTTGACATAGTAGTGGATGAGTTGCCTAACTCATTTCCACCCATCAGAAGTATCGACCATTATATTGATTTGATACCAGGGGAAAGTCTTCCAAACAAAGAAACATATAGATTGAAACCTCAAGAGAATGAGGAGGTAAAGAACCAAGTCCAGGATTTGTTAGACAAGGGTTTGGTCAGAGAAATCTTGAGTCCATGCGCAATACCAACTGTGTTGAGTCCAAAGAAGGATGGAGGATGGAGAATGTGTATAGACTCGAGAGCCATAAACAAAATCACCATCAGGTATAGATTTCCTTTGCCAAGAATGGATAACTTAATGGATTGTTTAAGTGGAGAAAATTTCTTTTCTAAAATAGATTTGAAAAGTGGATATCACTAGATAAGAATGAGAGAAGGTGATGAGTGGAAAACAAATTTCAAGACAAATGAAGGGTTGTATGAGTGGCTTGTTATGCCATTTGTCTTAACAAATGCCCTAAGTACTTTTATGAGGTTGATGAATGAAATACTGAAATATTTCATTGACAAGTTTGTAGTTGTATATCTGGATGATATACTAGTCTTTAGAAAGACTAAAGAGGAGCATATGAGACATTTGACATTAGTGATGAGGAGACTACAACATGCGAAGCTGTTGATAAATATGAATAAGTCCTCTTTTATGAAGACATAATTCATTTACTTGGGTTTTGTGATATCTTCAAATGAATTGAAGATGGATCTAGAGAAGGTGAAAGGAATCAAAGAATGGCCATCAACAGGAAGTATGCTTGAAGTAAGAAGATTCCATGGATTAGAGATTTTCTACAGGAATTTCATTAGATATTTCAGTGGAATTTGTGCACCAATGATGAATACCATGAAGAAGAGGCACAAGTATTTTAAATGGACAGAAGAGGCCGAGAGGAGCTTCAATATATTGAAGGAGAAGATAACAGAATGACCAATTCTGGTCTTACCAAATTTTGGGAAGACATTTCAAGTGAGATGTGATGCAAGTGGAGTTGCAATTGGAGCAGTATTGAGCCAAGATACTAGACCAGTTGCATATTTTAGTGAGAAGTTGAATGAGACTAAGAGAAACTACTCCACATATGATAAAGAATTTTATGCCATAATTCAAGCCTTGATGAAATGGAGGAACTACCTTGTTCCAAATGAATTTGTCTTGTACATCGACAAACAAGCTTTACAATTCATAACCAGCCATGAGAATTTAAACCAGAGACATGCTAAGTGGATTGAATTTATGCAAAAAATCACTTTTGTCATTAAACATATTTCTGGTAATGCTAACAAAGTTGATGATGCATTGAGCAAGAGATGATGTCTGATTCTGCAGGAATTTCAGGTCAAGACCTTGGGGTTTGAAAACCTTAAGGATATGTATTGTGATGATCTAGATTTCAAGGAAGCATACAAATCATATGAAAATCCTATGCTGAGAGACAGGATCCAGTGGACATAGTATAAGATTCAAGAGGAATTGTTGTTAAAGGGAAATCAATTGTGCATACCAAAATGCTCAATGAAGGATAACCTTTTGAAGGAAAATCACAGTGGAGGATTGGTTGGAAATTTCGGCCATGAAAAAACATTTGCACAATTGAGCAATGCATATTACTGGCCAGGTATGAGAAAATAAGTGATAAAGTTTGTAAACGGATGTAGAATTTGCCAACATGCAAAGGAAAAAAACAAAACACTAGATTGTATTAACCATTGCCAATACCAGAGAGGCCTTGGGATGAAATAAGCATGGATTTTTGTTGGGACTGCCAAGAAAAAAAAGAGGATGTGATTCCATATTTGTGGTGGTGGATATATTTTCAAATATGTCACACTTTATTCCATGCTAGAAGACTAGTGATGCAACACATGTTGCAAATTTATTTTTCAAGGAAGTTGTTAGACTTCATGGATTACCCAAAAGTATTGTCTCGGACAAAGATAACAAATTCGTTGGTCATTTCTGGAGAACACTGTGGAAGAATTTGGGGAAAAATTTGTCCTTCAACTCAACTTATCACCCTCAGATAGATGGGCAGACTGATGTGGTGAACTAAAGTTTGGGAAACTTATTGAGGAGTCTGGTTACTAAGCATCATAATCAATGGGATGAGATTATGCCACAAGTATAATTTGCATACAATGATTCACCAAACAGGAGCACAGGGAAGAGCCCATTCCAAATACTGTATGGAATGCAGCCAAGAGGAGTAGTTGAGTTGAGAGACTTGGAACAAAGTGAGATCAGAAGCGCTGGAGCAGAATATTTTGCTGTAGAAATGCAGAAGCTCCATAGTCATATTAGAGAGTAGTTGCAGAACTCTAGCCAAGAGTACAAGTGCAAAATTGATCAACAATGCAGAGAGTTTCAATTTGAAGTAGGAGATCAGGTTCTGGCACATCTCAAGAAAGAAAGGTTTCCAAGGGGAACATATAAAAAGTTGAATATGAAGGAGATAGGGCCATATAAGATCTTAAGGAAGTTTAATGCAAATTCCTATGAGATTAAGTTGCTAGATGATGTGGGCATATCACCCATATTCAACATATCAGACATGTATCCTTACAGGGAAGATGACACAAAGAGATCAGAATATCAATAGAATATTCAATGGGAAAATCAAATGCCTGCAGCAAAAAATCCACAGATGGAGAAGATCGTTGATTAGAGGATTGGAAAAAAGACCAGGAGGAAGACCTATTTTGAATATTTGGTCAAGTGGAAGGGACAACCGATAGAATATGCTCATTGGGTAAAAGAAGTTGATATCCAGAAGCATGGGAAGTCAATGCAGGAGCTCATGGAAAAAAGTCCATGAATTTTTGTCCAGGGGAGTATGATGCAGGAGCATCGTCAACAATTACACAAGGAGAGACAACTCAACGCCTTAGTGTGCCTTTGAATCATTCAGAATCTTAAACGCTGGCATTTCCTGCAAAATATTTTTTGACCTGATTGAAAAACTGAAGAAGATCAAATGCTTGGGAGCTGAATGATCACGAGTGATCTCGGAGTTTCACTCCTAGAATTTAATGTAATGGAAATTAAGTACCGGTTAGTTTTTTTTCTCAAGTAGACGAGTAGTTGGAGGGAACCCTAGAAGCCCTCTATGATAAATAGAGGTTTTGTATGCTTGAATGAGGCTACTTCAAATTAGGAGGATATTGCTGTGATTTAGTTGTTTTTGAGTTTTCAGTTGTTGTTTTATCATAGTTATAGCCATTTACATTTGAATGAATATAACATAGGAAAATTGATCCAATGCATGGTGTTGCTACTGCTTACAATTCCCTGTTATTTTGTTTTCATGAATGAATGAGTTATGTTGTTGAGTATATGAAACTGTTAAGTGTTGGGATAAGTTTTGATAGTTTCTCTTCGTTGAGTTCATGCAAGGTGTGTATACAGTCCACAAGGAGTGTGTTGAAAGAGTCTGTTTCGAATCAGAAGCTCAGAAGAGATAGCATGAAACTTCCATTTGCAAGGATTGCAAAGGAATTGCTGCAAGGTGTGCACAGTTACCCGCAAGAAACTAAGTCTTTCGTGAGAATCTGTTGAAAGGAGTGAGATAGTCTATTTCAACTCAGAAGCTCAAAAGAGATAGTGTGAAATTTCCATTTGCAATGAGTGCAAAGGGACTATTGCAAGGCATGCACAATCGCCCGCAGGAAGCTAATTCTTGCATAAGAATCTGCTGCAAGGAGTGCACAGATCTGAAATTCAAATAAGTGTTGAAGTAACCCTCTAAAGAGTCAAAGGGTTCGAGAGAGAAACATCAAGAGAGATAGCAGGATAAATATTCAAGGGGAATGAATTTCTGAAGGTTTCACGAGTCATAGAATAAAATCTATTCAAGAGGGAGCGGGATCATTTTGGATCGTCGGATCTGGAAAAGTGCACGAAATTTAAGTCTCTATGTGCACACAGAAGCGAGGATTCACTGAAGTCATGAAGATGCTGAGGACCGTCCATCATCCAGAGGGATAGGTGGCGCAATATCTACAACTTCGAAAGTTTGTAGACAAGGAGAGAGAGAAATCACTGAAGAGATGAAGTAGATCTTGTCTGTTGGTCGCCAGGGGGTTACATGTCAATAGATATGAGACTTCGGAGGAAAGTCACTTCAAGGATTTCAGTTGAGGAGTTGAAACTCCTAAACCCCAAAGAGCCAAAGTAAATCATAGTCGTCCGATTCAGAAGGACACATGTCAACAAATCATCCTCTTCGGGTGAAAGAACTTATGGAGAAAGCGAAGACTGAGAATTGAAACTCTCGAAACCTGAAGATTCGAAGTGAACCACAACCATTGATCTGTGAGGGATACACATCGACAGATCATCATCTTCAGGTGAAAGTGCTCTAGGAGAAAGCGAAGAATGAGAGTTGAAACTCCCGAAGTCCGAAGAGTCGAAGTGAATCACAACCGTTGATATTTGAGGGACAAGTATCGATAGATCGTCAACTTTGGGTGGAAGTACTATAGAGGAATAAAGAGTTGAGATTTGAAACTCCCGAAGCCCAAAGGGTGAAATCAATCGTAGCCGTCGGTTTGGAAGGAGGGTACGGATCGCTAGATCATGGAGATATGGGAGTGCGTGCAAAAGGAGGAAAAGGTTCACAGAATGATAGTTGACCAAGGAAGAAAGAGGACATACCTAAACCTTCGATAAAGAAGCAATGCTAGAGATCCCAAGATCGATGATCATGCTTAATTGCGGGGACATAAAGTGATTGGGTTTTAAAAATATGAGAGCGGACCACAATTGAAACCATGGTATTTCCAGAGGGATACGTGGCAGTTGATAGTGAATTGTGGGGAGAAAAGCGGTGTGGTCTCAAACCACTCTAGGCCACTTCGCAATCACATGCTTACATGAGGACATAGCCTGAGGTCACATACGAGAAAATGGATAACGAAATAAGGAGCTAGTGCCTGAACCTTGATAGTTCAACAATGCGAAGGGCGAGGTTGTGGGTACCATAGAACCTGCACCAAAAGACTGAAAGGGCCCATGTTTAATCATAAGTGAGACATTAAGGTTTCAAAGAGCCGATTAAGCTCCGAGAATCAAATATCCTTGATTGGGAGGTTGCACAACCCCGAGGGAGAATAGGGGGGTATGCATCAGTCTATAAGGTTGTTAGACACTTTAGGTCTCACGTACTTAAGAATCACACGAAAGTGATTGTGCGTCACTCCATTGTCCGATCATTATTTACTCAACAAGGATTAGGGGGACATAAAGGTAACTAGATGACAACCATTCAATAATCCGATCTTGAAATAAAATTGTTGACATTATACAAGGACAAGAACTATGTAAGTTGGTTGCAAAATCACAAGATAATGCAATTAAATATGTCACCACTGTCACCTAGGAAACAACTTCCCTCTCTTTAGTGAAGGACCAAATCCAACATAAGAGAGGAATCCCTACTAGCCTCCAAGAATAATTAGGCAAGGCACAATCAATTCTAAGGCCTCCCATCTAGCAACTTAATCTACCACCTAATGGAATAAGGTAAGCAAGGTAAGGATGTGGTGGTAAGTTAAGGCAATTTCCATATTTGAATGGATGGGGATATAGGTCAATTTAGAAGATTTACCCAGTCAATTTTAGGCTCAAGAGGATCCCCAAACACTATAAAATAAGAAAATGCTATTGGCCGTTGAAAAACTTGAAAGAAAGATATTAAATTACAACATAAATATAAGTTATGACAACAATAATAAAATTATTCCTTGACTAGGTAATACATCAATGAAGAAACATGGGTAAACAATGAATTAAACTAGGTTTTTATTTACTAACAAAATCTGCAACCCTAGATGTCCATCCCTAAAAGGTTGAAATAACAAATCAACAATGAAATTTTAGGGTTTAAAGATGATTATTAGGTCAAAAATATGCACAAATGTCAAAATGTCCTAGTTTTTTATGGTTGAAAATTAATATATTGTTGTAATTAAACCCTAATCTAAACCTAAAACAATAAAAAGGATGTTGTCTAACTATTCTACGTTTTGGCACTTTTTGTCAGAATCCGACGACATAAATCTAGATGAAATCACAATTTTTTGTTGTTTAAATGACATTTTTGAATGCATAAATGGATTCAACATGATGAAAACCCCTTGGGAAGTTTCATTATATAGTATTAGCCACTTAAATATGCAAATCCAATAAGTTCTCACCCAATTACTGGAAAAAGTAAACATAAAATATGCCCTGAAAAGGGACAAAACGTAGAACGTTTAGACTACGACATAAAAAATAGTTGAAATTTGGAATTTTATGATTGAATATTACGATAATGACTAGTGTTGAATATGTTTTTAGGAATATGGGGTCAATTAAAGACTCCTTTGAAGAGATGTGAGTGGATCTAGGGTAATATCTAGTGTTGTTCACTACTAACCCTAAAAGATCCTCCTAGTATATCAGTAGGTCTTGAAAGATAATTCAAGGGATGGTTCTTCATTGGTAATCTTCCAAGGGTTTTAACAACAAGAGCTTGTTCAAGAAATATCCAAGAGAATTCACAACCATCACTAGAGAGGCAACATTATAGTTACATTCATTCATAAACAAAACCACAAGATAACAAGAGACCACTTACTCAAGAAATCTTTCATCCATCAAAACCTTAGCAATGAAAATCCATGAAGTAGTAAAAGTATTCACAAGACATCTTCTCCAATTTTTTTCTCTAACAAGCCATCCATAGCAATTTGTATAAGAGAGAAAGTAGTAGTAGACAAATAGTAATGAATCTCCACAAGTAGTAATGATTCACAAGTGATAAGTGATTCTATTATTTATATGAGAGATAAAAAACCCTTCTCATCCATTAGAAACCGTAAAAACATAAAATGATGTCTTTATCTCCCAAAAACCATAGAGATAAGGAAACATGACATAAAATATACATGATACATTAGTGGATATGTCACTAAGACCCACAATTATGCCTCCAATATGAAGTAAAGTAGCTCAAATGTCAAATCATCCATCTTATATGTTTACTTAAGCTCACATGTGTGGCATCAATAAGTGGATGTCTCACTCCAAAATGATGTGTAGGGGGGTCAAAAAGTGAAATGTTGCCTTTAAGAGGAGCAATATTTCATCTCCAAGTGGTGTATCATCCACCAAGGGGTGTGATGTGTGATAAAAGGTTCCATTGTTGAACTTATGCTTATAATGAGAGGGAGGGGTGAATCAATATAAGATACTTTTTACTTTAAATGAGCATTCATCAATCATTCATTAACTTTAAAACAATAAATGCATGTAAACTCAAATCACAATACACATAGTTTAATTTGGAAACCATTGTGGGAGAAAACCACAAAAACTTATCTTTATAAATTTCTATAGGAACCAACCTATTGTTAGAGAGATTTTAGACACCAACCTACATTAGACACCAATCTCCTTAGCTAAGGACCAACTCAACAAGATATTGTGTAGGCAACAACCTACTGGAGACACCAATCTCCTTAGTTGAGCACCAACTCAGTAAGACCTGTATAGCTACCAATCTAATATATTCATACACAAAGTAATTTTGACTTCACCTGCATGATTTATACTTCATGCATTTTACAACATCATCATACCCTTAAATTTCATGCTCCAATGCCTCTCCTTGCTTCATACCCTAGACATAGCTTCAAACCCAAATTATATTTAGCCTTCATTCCCCAAAAAACCTCATAGCATCATTCCCAAAATATAATTCTAGACTACAGTATCACAACCTCAAAACAATTCACTTTGCAACATCATAGACCTCAATCCTTCATAGTGCACCCTCAAAACTCCAAAAACTCCTCTTGTGCACCTTTACACCCCAAGAATAATCCCTAGTTCCTCTTGCACACCTAAGATATCTTCTATGCACTTGTACTTTATCTTATTGATTGGATTCTCTTCAAATGTGCACATCTATCCTATATTTATAGTGTTTCTGTGATCACTTTTAGGCACGACCTGTAAAAACTATCTAGGTTGACTTGAACTTTCTCGCTAGGTTGTATGACAAAAAAAATAATATCTCCTCATTCCCAAGGATTTAGAGGGAGTTCCATATACCGTTGGAAAGGAATCATAATAATATTTCCAACTATATATCCTATGCTCCCATTTGTACTAGGTATTCAGAGTAAAAATGCCTTCAAAGATAGGGTATCCAAATTGAGCATCAAAAATCCAAAAACGATATTTCCAACAATCTCCATCTCGCAATATTTTATCTTGGACATATGTAGTCTCCTCATGTCTTTGACATCAATGAAAACAATCTTTCCAACAACCATATCATCATCAAAAGGTCCAACGTCCCCTCAAAAGGTGCAACAACCCATCAAGAGGTGTCAAATCATCATCAAGGTGTAATGTCCCACCATCAAAAGGGTCACATCTTACCCCATAGGTGCTATGGGTCTCTCATCAAGAGAACCACATCATCAAAGGGCTCAACATCGTCCTAAAAGTGTGGAAAAACCTCTCTTAAGTGGTGGGGATGACCTCCATCAAGTGTGCTAATATCCCCTTAAACGTCCTCCAAAGGACCAAGGTGTCAATAAAATATGTAGCCATGTGCAATGCATCATCCAAGGAGGGGCTCATGTAGTCCAGTGCACCATCAAAACGAGAGACATGTACACAAGTCAAACAAAACATATAAAGTGAGTCATGTTAATGAAACAACCATTAGATATATAACTTTAAGTATCCTCTTCAAACTTCATAGTAGCTTACAAAGGTATACAATTTACCAAGTTTAGGCATGGGAGGATCATTGTTACCCCCTATTAGGTGTTCCAATATCTAGGATAAGTAGTATGTCCCAAGAAACCCATCAAGGAGCATGAACAATGGCAGATGGTATGGTTTGGGGTTTACTTCATGGGTGGTGGCATAGTCATGAAAGGTTATGTATGATAGCCATCCTCATGAGCATCTTTTGTATAAGGGATCACTTGGGAAATGCGTTACCCTTTCCTCAACACTGTGTCTTTCCAAACCCATATTTTCCTTTTTCTTTATTGATTCAACCATTTTTGTCTTTTGATTTTCATTTTCTAAGTCCTTTTGTTAAGTATGCATTCATTGCGTAGGACTTGGGTGATGGTCTCTTAGCTATGGGGTAGAGCTCATGCTTCTCTTTATTTCTTGTTTTTTTTAACTTTTATTTTCATTTTGAATTGTAGCATTTTCTATTTCTATATCATTTTTTTTATACATATATCAAGTTGCATCAACCTCAAGCATTATGACTCCTTCTCATGGGATTATGAGGAATGATCCTTTATAGGTGACATATGAAAACCAACCCAAAATATAGGATAACAGAGAGGGGATAGATCCAGGGGTGTGTTATGTATGGATTGAGATATGGACATGTTACCTGTTGGGTATGTGTTATATTCTTTGCATGTGTGTGTGTGTGGGTGCGTCATATACGACAACTGCATCTGACGATCCCTTCACCTAGAGCTCTGCTGTGTGTGTCGGGCAC
>WSFP011424091.1:0-22541 GCA_009831015.1 Picea engelmannii | reverse complement strand
TTCACCCTCCATGGGCTCATTAGTCACAGGGATCATAGAAATGTCAATCATATTTCATCATCAATTTTATCAAATACATGCATAAAACCCCTGATACATCATCCAATAGCTCAAAGACATTACGATGACCTACTATACAAAGCCGAAGAAAAAGACAAAATACTCTATTGAGCCAACATCCATAACAGAAGGAAAGTTTCCAGAGGATACCATCCAAGCCATGTAATACGAGGTGATTGGTCAAGGGATGTCCAGACATATGGGTGGAGTGAAAGACAAAGGTGATATTACCTGTGGGTGCCTTTGTAGAAGGTGAGTTGTACCCGTCATGGATGCAATTCTTTCGAAGACCTTATTGCCTTTATTCTTTCTTTTCTTTATTGCTTTTTCTTATTTATTTCAAGGTATAACTGGAGGACACTGCCTTGGCATGGTGACTAGAGATGACAGTGTTACCCACAAGCACTTTCACAGAGATGATAAGGCTGGCTCGTGATGAGACCCCCTTTCCCTTGGCCATGCAACCAAAGGTCACTACCCTGGCATGGTAACCAGATAATGGCAATGTCATACTGCTAGGTAACTGTTGGATCCGCCCTTGTTTTTTAGCCTGTCACAATTTTCGTTTTGATGCTTGAAATCTAAAAATGGTTTTCTTTTTCCCTCCGGGATATCGATGATCTCTGAAGCTTGATCACGCAAGCAACGATGATTTTTCTACTCTCGAAACAAGTCCTACTTTTCATAAGAATGTTCCATCTTTTTTTTCTACTTTGGGATCTCGCAGGTCGGATACTATAACCCATGTAATTCACACGTCCCGAGTCATGAAACAGCGAAGTCACTCAAGACAGTAATAAGGGTAAAATTTTCTTAACTCATGGTTAAACGTCGTCAGGGTTTCGCGCCCTGGCGTTTGCCAAACCCAAGTTTTATTTGTCACAGCCCTGATAGCCGAGAACACGAGGTCCTTATTCGATTGACTCATGTCAAGGTTAAGGGTAAAAGCTAAACCGTGGTAAAAAATTCTCTCGGCATTTCGCCACTCGGCACTATCTTTTTTGAAAGTTATGTCGTCTAAACCCTGAATCGCGCAATCACGATGCAATTATGACGTGATTAATTACTCACTTAATCCAAGATTATCTTCCCCTTTAATTAAGCCATGCTATCGTGATCTCGTGGTTTCGCAGCTCGGCATATGAATCTCCCAGAAACTTATCTTCGAAGCTCTGAAGTTGCGATATGGCGAATAAAATAATTATAAAATTAATCAAGCCCCAAATTGCGATTACCTTTAATTAAACCAAAATCGGTCCTCGCAGTCTCGGGAGTTGGAGACTCAAAATGTTAAAGGAAAATCCTCGATATAACGAGTGGCGAGATATTGATTAACGTTGGTGAGATTGGATTAATTAAACTAAAAACAGACAGATCTCACGTTTCGATGCTTGCACAATTCATGAGGAAACCTTTTCACTCCATATGCCAACTGACTTTGAAAACGCCAAAATTTATGACATTAATGGGGAAATAGGGTAAATCTATGAATATAAGATTAGGTTTTTACAACAACAATTTATTTCTAAATATGATTGGACAGGCTTGTTTTGAAAGGTACCGATTTTTCAAATATATGTAAGAGTTGCGTTTCATTATAACCAATGTATTTTCATAGCACGCGGAGCTCATCACTTCTGAGTAAATTGACTTCTATATGTATACGCAGTTCTATCACAGAAGATCTAAAACGCAAGCTTCAGGCATGGCTCCGTGGAAAGCAGCAAAGGAAAATGTTGAGGTTTCAGGACAAGGCCCATACAATGTCTCCGATACTTCACCCTGAAGTATCGACTCGGTCCCTAACTGGTCATTTGTTTCAGACATTCTGCAATTGGAATTGGTGGATTATTCTGACGACTCCGATGACAACGAAAGAGATGATATAAACACCAAGTACAAAATAGTCGTCCAATCCAGAATGCACAAAGTATAATCCAAGCCACGATTGCTTCCATATTATGACATGGTCTGATGGGTGTTGGATCATATGGACATACCGACCAGGACTATCATGGACGAGCAGAGAGTCACCATCGTGACTTTTAGGCCTGAGCATCTGCAAACCATGTATCAGATACCCACGATGTATGACTACACATATGGCGCTGAGCTCTTGGAGTAATTCAAGGAGAAGGAGTGCACGCAGTATGATAAAACCATGTCCAGTTTGATAAAGTATTGGGTTTCACACACCGCGAAGTTCAGAGCTGATAACCACGGTGTTTATTCAATCTCTTCTCTAGAACCGCAATATAAATATGTGGCCATGATGACATGCCGGCTATATGGGAGAGAGGACACATCGCATTTTTTCCTTGCATGGGTACCTCTAATGTTTCGGGTCCCAGAAGGTTGTTCTTTTAATTGGGAAAAGATTCTTTCGGATAGCTTGACAAATCGGGTCACAGAGTATCGGGAGCAGAAGGAGAGTGGGAAGGCGTCATCATTCTTCATGTCTGCGTACATTATGGATGCAATTTGTTCTATGAAACCATTTCCACTGATGATATGGAGTTGGATTATGGCCTAAGACGAACCCATACATATATATCATGCTAAATTATGGGAAAACAAAGCAGAAAATTTTGCATATGAATTTTTCAACTGGGTGATGGTGCCCCTGCATGTCACCATTTTTGGTCACCCACTGCCCCAGATCTTAGACAGCATAGTAACAAATCTGATCAGCATTGCAGATTGGTATGTAGAAGCTGAATTTTCATACTTCAGAGTTTTCGGGGCCTTTGTTCCCCCACATGCGCTACCATTGTTCATTCCAGATAAGTTGGCTTGTCGCGAGGTTTCCCGAAAGACGGTAATTAGCGGTGTGAGTAAAGAGCTTAAAGGGTACTCAAAGAAGGTATGGCCATCTTTTCCCATTCGTTTGAATTCTTATTCTTTAGTAGATTTCAGGCATGCCAAAGCCAAGGCTGCAGCCCTAGAAGACCTAAATTTGGTAACCATCGAATACAAGAAGCACGATCCACAGAGGGTTGTGAGCAACCATTTAGCTAATTGCGGGCTCAAAAGATTTGAGCATGAGAATTCACCCTCGGATGACATTTTCTGAGGAGCGAGGTATTATGAATAAATTCTCGCTCAGATTCAATCATTAGCACCCGAGGAAAGAGCCGATGTCCTGAAGTTCCAGGAACATCGACGTAGCTGTCTTCCCGCTGTGTTGCGAGGCGAGGGTTCAGGCATTTCGGAGACAAAACCGAAGGATGCCGAAGGTTCTAAGGATGCAACTCCCAACCAAGGAAAACACCAGGATGAGGGAGAACAAACAAATAATCGAGAAGCAGTGAAAAAGACCCCAGACTCGGCGAAGAAACAAAATCACGAGACAGAAGTAAAGACTCCAGAACCGCCGAAGAAGCAGATTCCAGTGGACACCCCAGGAAAATCGGTGAAACAGATCGGAGAAATAGATCAGAGAACCCATTACATCAGTCACCCCCTTGCAGTCGATGCAACGAAATGTCAATGAGGGCTGGATATTCAACGAAGAGCTGAGGCCCATAAGAATAGAATAACTCCCTCCAAATGAGTTTTTCTTCGATAAAAAGAGGAAGGCAGTAGTGAAAAGAGAGTTTTATAAAGAAGGAGAGTCGACTGCAAAGAACTATAAAATAATGACCGAGGGAAAAGATAAAAATAATGAGCAATTCGCGACTGAAATAATAGGCACACTAGGAGCATACACCTCGGCGAATCAATTCTCAGTCGAGCTCCTAAAAAACCAACTCAAAAGAAAAAATCGCCTGATTAAGACCCTTGAAGCCAGATTGGCCACAACAGTGGAGAATGCTAGAGAGCAGGCGAGCATGGGGATGGAGGAGGCCAGATTAGCTGACAAAAATCAAATAGAGATGCTCAAAACTAAGCTTGAGCAAGCACAACTGGTGATCCGAGATGGTCAGATGCAGGCGAGCCAGCAAAGGAATTTGATTGAACAACTGCAAGCTCGGGTAGAGATTGCCGAGAGAAAAATGATAAACGTCGAGATGTTCAAATCCCAGGAAATTGAGATTCGGAGAAGAATCTCGGCGGCACAGCAAAATTTTCTCGCCAAGGTGGAAGCGATCTGTGATAACTGTTTATTGGTAAATCAAGTTTCTGAGAACTTATCGGCCAGAGAGAAGGATGCAGGAGCAACTCGGGTCACCTTCCAGGAGGCGGTGATAGCTACGAACAATAGGGTTGCAGCAGGTACTCCCAGGCTCACCATTCCAGAACAAACCAGAGGAAATATTCTATTAAAGGAATGGGAGCATAACATCGCCGAAGGCAAACAACAAGCACAAAAGATAACCAGCTCCTTGGAGGATGATTTTAACTCTATAGACGGTGAACTGCTGGGCATTGACAGCGGGTGCGATGCCGAGATGCTAATGCAAATGAATGTAGAACATATCTCGCTTGATATGAAGGATAAGGAATAAAGAGACTCGACTAATATCTCTCAAATGACTATGGTGGACATAGTCCAAGTGGATAAATGCATGATCAAACCCAGCGTGCATTTATGTTCCATCGACATCACCAACGAACAGATGGAAGATAGGCTGCAGTAGTTAGCCCGAGAATGTTACTTCTTTGAAGCCAACTATCAAGAAGAACCATCGCGGCTAATATCTCAGCTGGTGGAAAGATGTATCACCTGTACCGAGTTCGTGCAATGACAAACATCTGGCACCAAATGAGGACAGAGTAGGAGAAATGGAGCGATTGCACTCCTCCCTGTTGTAACCAAATTTTTGTGACTGTTGAGATTCTACCTGATTTGTAAAATTGTATAAATATATCACAGAAAGAAATAAATGAGGCTGGACCCTTTTGTGTCGATTGTAACAGAGTTTTTTACATTTGAGAAGTTAATACAAGAAAATATGAAGATTCTCGATTCCATCAAGACTGTGTTACAAGTTTGTTTCTTTGTATTTCATATTTCATTTCATTTCATATTCATAATTGATGTGCTTCATTATACTTTAGTAGGACCACTACTATAGCAAATGAATTTTGGTTTTCTGTAATTGTTTATTGTCTTTCCTCTGCACTAACTATTAGCGGGTGTAAGACCAATCTACACTTTCAGAATTCTACATATATTCTCTGCTACATCGGTTATTTCTTTACCTTCTCCTCTTTTGTTTATTTGTGAGACACTACCCTGGTAGAAACTTTACACTATAGATAGATAGATGTTTTTCTCCCACCTCGCACCTTTTATTAAAATATAATACATTTACAGGAAAGAGCCTTTGATTTGCACCCCTATTTTATTCCTAAAACTGTAAATTCTCTTTTATTCGACCAAATCGAGACAACACTTAATCTCTCTTTGAAGTCTTTCCTACTTTTTTTGTTCCCCCATGACTGTCCCTGCACCAACACAACCTAATATCGAACCTGGACTATCGGACCAAATGCACACTGCTTTAAATATTTTCGACACCATTCTTAAAACTGCTACTAACATGGTCGAATTGGAACATTCATGGGCAACCATTGAACAAGATATAACTATTCAGGAACAGTTGGAAGCTAGACACCGCCAACATAGAAATCTTCCCTAGTTTCCTTTACTGAAGGTTGACGTTACCCTCTTCTCCATATTTTACCCACATTCATATGCCTTGACACTGTACTTTTAAGCCTTAAGTACAGACTCAGGAACAACATCTTTCTGGCGCTGTTGCCATGGACCGAAGTTACGAAATATTTTTCCCTGGGAAAACGACAATTGTTTTTCGTTGAAAGTGTTACCCTTTGATAGTGAACAAAGAGTACACACCTTTTAAGTCTTTTTATCTTTCACTTGGCGACTCCACGAGAAATAAGCTGGCATCCAGTCGAAGGAATACCAGACAAAACCCGGATGGTAAGCAGATTACGCCCATTACCGATCCTGAAAAAATTCTAAAGGTGAGAGGCTCTTTTAAGCCAACCGCTACAGTTTACAAACTTAAAACCCCAGCACTGAATACTAAGATTCCTTCCGAACCCTCAACTTTGCTCAGTCCTCTCTTTGACGCTAAAGTTTCAACGCCAATTTGCTTTGAGGTTAGGAGTAAGATTCATCCAACCGTCCCCTTAGCACACAAAGGAAAGGGCCCTCTTGAAAGTTCGTCGGTTTTTGAAATACCATCTTTTCTTCATTTGAATTTCTTGACTTCACCAAATTCTGAAGAGTGTGTTACACACTCTGTTCCCACACCTGTCGGTTCTCCCGATTTCGTCTCTTGCAAATATGAGGAATCGAGTCCTCGCGTTCCTTATCCTTCCTCATCAGACTTTCTTCTTCACGAAGAAAATAAATATTCCCTTTTAATTTTCCAAAATCCCCTTTACAACTTTCCACAAACAACGATGGCGGCCGCTGGAGGAGGAGGTGGAGGGTTTATAGGAGGAGGCAGAGGTTTTATTGGAGGAGGAGGGGGAGGGGGAGGAGTCCCTCTAGGAGGAGGTGGAGGTCAGGGGCATGCCCCCCCTCCCAGAGTTTTCACGAAAGTCACAGCTAGATGCGCTCCATTAGTATTTCCTGTCCCCCTACACGATCTTTCAAAAAATTACATAAAAAATTTACCGAAATTCACCGGAGAGGGGGATCTGACCACGACCGAACATATTAATTTTTTTAACCAATTCGCAGATATCTTCGGTATCGAACATGGGGAGGTATATTCGAGACTTCTTGTCCAAACATTTGAAGGCCATGTCTGAACTTGGTTTCGGAGCCTTCCCGCAGCATCTATCCTGTCTTATGACGCTTTGGAAGATGCTTTCCTCAGACAATGGGGTGAGAGAAAAGACCATCTTTATTATTTAACCGAATTTGGGTCTTTGAAGAAAAAGAACTCAGAAACAGTCATGGAATTCATTCAGAGATTCAACAAACTATACAATAAAATCCCAGCCGAGGTTAAACCATCCCAACCCGTGGCCAAAGTGACTTTCGTCGGAGCTTTCGATCTGGATTTTACACTACTTTTGCGAGAGAGAAGGGGATCCACCTTAAACTGAATGCAGGATGATGCGGTAGAAATAGAGTCTAATATGATGGCTTTGGGTAAGATTAGAGATAGATTAGAGACTAGAAACCGAGAGACCAAACACTTTAGAGAACAAGCGGGTCCTTCAGGGTCAAATAGGTCTGCAGATGATAGGGTGGATGATATGGCCATAGTGATTAAAGAACTATCGAATAAAATAGCTAGAATGGAACTCAAACAGGCCAAGGCTGACTCTTATCCTAAAAAATATTTCAAGAGGAGCCCAAACCCCCCGAACCAACAAAGACAAATAAAAAATGAAGATAAAAAAATACAAGCTCCCTTAAAGAATGAAAATTTTATAGGAGCAAACGATTTTCAGGACTTAGGAGATTCAGAAAACGATGTCACGAACTTTGGTGATGACTGCACTCAACCCTATCTAACTCATGAAGACTATGAAAAATCTTTAAACATGCCACAACCGTCTAATGAGGGTGAAGAAGGTGATCACACTGATCTCTGTGGATCTCAACCAGAAACTAAGATGATAATGGCTGAGTTTCAACCCAAGTACAACTTAAGATCTAAGAGTAAGACAACCTCAAAAACTCAACCCAAGAAAATCCTTCATAGAGGTCAAGATTATTCACCTCCTTTGGATGAGACCTTATCACCCAACAACAAAACTAAAGTAGTAAGCACTCAAAAGTCCGAGGTGGAAAAAGTTGAAACTCAAACACAGGAAACCGAACCCGTAAATAAAGCTACGTCTTCAACTAGGACCATGAATGTTAAAGTTGTCCAAACAAATAAGTCGGAAAGGAAGAATTCAAAAGTCTCAACCAGAGAAATAGACAAGGTGAGCGGAGCTTTCAGTTTTGAAAATGAGTTAAATAAAATTAAGATACCAATCCCTTTGGTAGAATTAGCGAAAAACCCTGTTTATCGCAAGCAAATTACCAAAGCGATGGGTGTCTCTGAGCTAGAAAGCCAGTCTGATGTTATAAACTTGGAAGATGATCGACCTAACATCACCTTTGGTCCCCATTTTGAAGGGTCCAAAGACACCATTTCTCCCTTTTATATCACTTTGAATTTATATGATCAGTTGTTGCATAATTGTATGTTAGACTCCGAAGCTTCCCATAATGTTATGCCCAAGATTATAATGGACAAGTTGGGTCTCCAGATCACAATACCTTATGGAAATCTGTACTCTTTTGACTCGAGAAGGGTTAAATGTATGAGAATGATAAAATATCTGGTGGTTACCCTGGCGCAGGTCCCGGTTAAGAGTATCCTGATGGATGTGGTTATCGCAGATATTCCCCCTAAGTATGGCATGTTGTTATCTAGGTCATGGGGAGCCAAGTTGGGGGGTTATCTCCAGTTGAACATGACATAGGCCACAATCCCTTTTTTCGGTGGTCAGTTCACTCAGTTATATAGAGAAACAAGATTATCATATATAGTCAGTGACCCTCAAAACCCGGAGAAATTCCCTATTTACATTGCAGACCAGGATCTGGGAAATTGCATCTTGTCTTTTGATGATGGTTTGGATAATTGTCCAGAGGAAATCGATATAAAGCGAGAAGAGTCAAGTCACGTGAAAGAGGATATGTGTAACACCGGAGTCTGGAAAATGTATTTTGATGGTGCTTTATCTTTTGAAGGGGCAGGTGCGGGAGTGCTTTTAGTGACTCCTGAAGGTAAATTCATTGTTCCTTTCTCCTACCGACTGCAGTGGGACGTAGATTACACTAACAATGTATGCGAATATGAAGCGTTGATCTTAGGATTGGAGGCTGCTAAAAAGCTAAATATAAGAAACTTGGAGGTATATGGTGATGCCGAATTAATAGTCAAACAGATAAACCGCCAGTACCTAGCCAAGCATCCAAAACTAAGAACGTACAAAAATTGTGCTTGGTATCTCATGGAAATTTTTTTCTCATCCGTAAATGTCCATTTTATCCCTTGCACTGAGAATCTACAAGCTCCTGCATTGGCAAAGGCAACTTCAACCTTCTCTCCTCCCACGATCGTCAAACTGAAGTATCACATTGAAATAAGATACAAACCCTCCATACCAGACAATATCCGACACTGGCAAGTCTTTGAAGATGATGAACAAATTAAGAAATTTCTTGCAGCAGTGGGTGAGTTCTCTGAAACTCATGCAGACCAAGAGAATCCAAATGACCCGATGTGGATCATGAAAGATGGGGAAGATCCTGAAACCTACCGAGAAAAAATTGTGGATCATCGTATGTTGGTCCTTAAAAACAACCAGATTTTGAAAGGCTTAATTCCTTTAGAAAGGATTTTTTATCAGAACGACGTACCTGTGAAATCCACTTTGCAGCCCAAACCAGAAGAAGTGGAGGACTGTGATATAGGAACTGAAAAAGAATCCAGGGTAGTAAAGATATCCAAGTTCCTCCCTCCTGAAGTAAAAGTCAAATACAAAGACCTACTCAGACAATACAAAGATGTTTTCGCCTGGTCTTATGATGAGGTAAGAACGTATGACACTTCCATAATTGATCACAAGATACCTTTGAAGCCCGGGGTCAAACCGTTTAGGCAAAAGCTTAGGAAAATTAACCCCATTTTGTTACCTGTGATTGAAAAGGAAGTTAAGAAGATCTTAGATGCAAAAATAATAGTACCTCTGAGATACTCGGACTGGGTGGAAAACCTAGTCCCGGTCAGGAAAAAGAATGGAGAAATCAGACTGTGTGTGGATTTCCAAAACTTAAATAAGTCTTCTCTCAAGGATAATTACCCACTGCCCAAAATGGACCATGTGCTAGAAAAAGTAGTTGGGGAAAACCGAATGTCTATGATAGATGGGTTCTCTGGCTATAATCAAATCACCATGAACGAACAAGACAGGGAAAAAACTGCTTTCACCACACCATGGGGTACATTCATATATGAAAAAATGTCGTTTGGTTTAATGAATGCAGGGGCTACATTCCAGCACGCTATGGACATCGCTTTCGTAGGAGAAAGGGACAAGTTCGTAGTCATTTACCTCGACGATTTGATGGTTTTCTCTAGAACCGATGAAGAACACTTGATCCATCTGAAATAGACTTTCGAAAAATGTCGTAGGTTTGGTCTATCTTTGAACCCAAAGAAATCACATTTCGCTATGAGGGAAGGTAAGCTTTTAGGCCATATCGTATCTAGGGATGGCATCATGATAGATCCTAAGAGGATTGAAGCAATAGATACTTTAAGTATTCCCAGAAATATAAAAGAGATTCAATCTTTCTTAGGAACAATAAATTTTTTACGAAGGTTTATCCCCAATTTCGCTGAGATTGTCAAATTGATCACAGGAATGTTGAAGAAGGGAATCATAGTGAATTGGACAACCGAGGCCAGAGCATCGTTCGCACATATTAAAAAAGTCATAAGTGAGGCACCTGTGTTAGCAAGCCCAGATTATCTGAAAGATTTTCTTATATTCTCATTTGCCTCTGAACATACTATTGCTGCGGTGCTCCTACAAAAGGATGAAGAAGGATTCGAAAAGCCGATCGCTTTTTTTAGAAAAATCCTTAGAGACGTAGAATTGAAGTACAACATAATAGAAAAACAGGCGTACGCAATGGTAAAAGCGCTAAAGGCATTCAGAACTTATGTACTACATTCAAAAATTATCGCATACGTGCCTACCAGTTCTGTGAAAGATATATTGGTATAGCCAGACAATGATGTAAAAAGAGGGCGATGGCTTGCTAAAATCCAAGAATTCGATTTGGAAGTTAAACCGACCAAATTGATAAAAGGGCAAGGCCTAGCCAAACTCTTAGCTGAATCAAATCTCAGGGCTCTTGATATCAATTGCCTGTAGGGAAGCGACGAAGACACAGACTTAAACGAACCGGAAGAAGAAACCGGTCCAAACCAGATCGAAGAGAAGTTCTTATCATTGGACTGGTATAGAGACATAGTGTTTTACCTGCTGAACCTGAAATGACCAAATGAACTATCACCATCTAAATGAAGAACTTTAAAGCTCCACGCGGTTAAATATTGTATCACCGAAGGTCAGCTATTTTGGAAGGATCCACTTGGGTTCCTGCTAGTCTGTTTAGTTGAATCAGAAACTCAGCGTGTTATAGACGAATTTCATAAGGGAGTCTGTGGGGGGCATCACGCATGGAGAGATACAGCCTACAAGATCTTGAGGGGTGGTTACTACTGGCCGAAACTCTTTTCGGACATCAATGCCAAAGTGCGTGCCTGCAATCCTTGTCAAATATTCGCTGGTAAACAGAAGCTCCCTACACTGCCACTAGTTCCAGTCAAAGTTGAAGCTCCATTTCAACAATGGGGTCTAGACTTCATAGGGGAGATTAATCCCCATTCCAGTTCTCAACATAAGTGGATCTTAACGGCTACAGATTATTTTACTAAGTGGGTGGAAGCCATTCCAACCAAAAGGGCAACAGACTCGGTGGTAATTGATTTCTTGGAAGACAATATCTTATCAAGATTCGGTTGTCCCTGAAAGATAGTTACCGACAATGCCCAGGCCTTTAAATCTATGGCTATGATCAGCTTCTGTCAGAGGTATAACATCGTTCTCGACCATTCCACAACATATTACCCCCAGCAGAACGGATTGGCTGAATCATCTAACAAGAGCCTGGTAAACATCATCAAGAAAGTATTGGATGAGAATAAAAGGTCTTGGCATGTGCACTTGAAATACGCATTATGGGAAAACTGCATCATCACTAAAATGTCTATCGAAATTTCTCTGTTTCAAATGGTCTATGGGACAGATGCAGTCCTACCTATAAACCTAGCGCTGCCAGTGATGAAGTTATGGTAGGATCAAAATGAAGAACCCAATCATGTAACCAGGAGAATAAATCAGCTGATTGAGGTTCAACAACATAGAGTTGAAGTTGATGAAAAGATGCAGAAGTACCAAGATGATATGAAAGCATTATTCGACCTCAAGACAAAGGACAGGGAATTCCTTCCAGGTGATTTAGTACTAAGATGGGATGCAAGAAAAGAGGAAGCCGCGAAGCATGGTAAATTTGACCACCTCTGGTATGGACCATTCAGGGTCTCGACTCCAGAAGGGAAAAATTCTTTCCTACTGGAAAACATAGATGAAGAAGTCCTCCATGCCCCTGTCAATGGGTGGTATCTAAAGCATTACATGACGTAACAGTCACCACATTTAAAAAAAAAAAGAAGTTTTAATAAATAAATAAGCAAACTTTTGATATATACATTTGATGTACATATATGTATTTTCGTTTAAATATTTCTTTTGATTTTCTTTTTCGTTCATGAACTTTCGACACATTTCGAATAAGATTCCTATTTTCTTTTACATGATTCCAACTGCATACGAAACTAGCAGGAAAAGTAATTTGCAAGTCGGTGTCAGAGATAAATCGGCATAAAACAGGTGATACCTAAAGTAGTTTCATATTGCGCAAAGAAGGTGAAAGGAAAAGGTAAAAATGAGCTTTCTCAAAAACACATGTTATGAAGGACTGTTAAAGAAAACCAAGGTAATGCCATTCAAACTACAAATATCAGCTAAAATGTTAGATAACAGGATTGTTTCTTGGTTCGACAATTTTGATTTAAAATAATTTGAATGATACACTCAATCTAAAAACAGTCAGTTAGAGTAAACTATCCCCCCAAAAAATAAAAATAATATATATATATATATATATATATATATATATATATCTACAAGAGTCAGTTTCGAATTGTGACCATCTGTATTGTCAGTCAATAAATCGCTACCTGGCCTCATGTCTATCTTCGGGTCTAACTTTTGACAAGTCGCAATCTTCCCGTTTCATTACGAAGGGATAAAGGTTTTTTGTTTTAAACCGCGTGAGTTTCAAAACAGATCATGGAAGGAAAGAGGGTCTTCACAACTACTCAATCCACCGCTAAGCGAATGAACATTTAGAGCGATCCTAACTTTCCTAGGTTTTCAACGATATCGGAGGATTAAAGCTTGCTCAAACAAGATGCCCTTTAAAAGTTATTTTCCTTTTCTCCCTAAGAACGAAGATGTTGTGAAGGTCAAGGGAAGGTTGGTACCGAGTAATCAAAGTAAGTTGACATACCTCTAATGCAAAATATTACACAGATATCAGCCCTGATACAAACTGATTGTCCCCCATCTTCGTGCTCAAAAAAGTAAATTATAAGACAGGTGGTGAAAGGAAATTCAGAAATGATTGCCCCCACCTAGTCCAAGGGACGATGAAAGGAAATTCAGAAATGATTGCCCTCATCTCAGCATTTAAATGCATAAATCTGAAGTGGTGAAAGGAAATTCAGTGAAAGGGGCCAGATAACTTCACCGGGGTACTGAACAGGCTCGCTGGCAGTGAATAAATGTCTGAGATATCTGTAAGGATGTTATACATGAATATCACTCTACTCTGGTAACCAATGCTTTCTAAAACCTGATTCACATCCCAAATTCAGACGGGACTCCCCAATTAAAAACATATAATCTCATTCTTTTGATGCAAGCCGAGAGCCACAAGATCTATTGAGTCTCCTAGGACTATTTCGATTGTGTTAAAACATACCTAAATTTAGTAATGGGAAAGGGAAAATTGTGAAAGGGACTACAACTGTGTTTGAAAAGAGTATCTGATTTTGAAAAAACTTTTCAAGGTAAAGAACGAAGTCTTTTTCCCCCTTCGATCTTCTTTTCTCAGAACCTTTCCGCCTGATTGAGCTTTTGACTCCATTTACCCAATATTGGCACGTGGTCTACTGTTGTTTCTGCCTCACAGGAAGGAGAGATCCCTAGTTGGAGCCTATGTTGGAGCCGCCCTTGTTTTTTAGCCTATCACAATTTTCGTTTTGATGCTTGAAATCTAAAAATGGTTTTCTTTTTCCCTCTGGGATATCGATGATCTCTGAAGCCTGATCACGCAAGCAGCGATGATTTTTCTACTCTCGAAACAAGTCCTACTTTTCGTAATAATGTTCCATCTTTTTGTTCTACTTCGGGATCTCGCAGGTCGGATACTATAACCCATGTAATTCACATGTCTTGAGTCACGAAACAACGAAGTCACTCAAGACAGTAACAAGGGTAAAATTTTCTTAACTCATGGTTAAACATCGTCAGGGTTTCGCGCCTCGGTGTTCGCCAAACCCAAGTTTTATTTGTCATAGCCCCGATAGCCGAAAACACGAGGTCCTTATTCGATTGACTCGTGTCAAGGTTAAGGGTAAAAGCTAAACCGTGGTAAAAAATTCTCTTGACATTTCACCACTCGACACTATCTTTTTTGAAAGTTATATCATCTAAACCCCGACTAGCGCAATCATGATGCAATTATGACGTGATTAATTACTCACTTAATCCAATATTATCTTCCCCTTTAATTAAGCCATGCTATCGCGATCTCGCGGTTTCGTAGCTCGGCATATGAATCTCCCAGAAACTTATCTTCGAAGATATGAAGTTGCGATATGGCGAATAAAATAATTATAAAATTAATCAAGCCCCAAATTGCGATTACCTTTAATTAAACCAAAATCGGTCCTCGCAGTCTCGGGAGTTGGAGACTCAAAATGTTAAAGGAAAATCCCCGATATAACGAGTGGCGAGATATTGATTAATGTTGGTGAGATTGGATTAATTAAACTAAAAACAGACAGATCCTACATTTCGATGCTTGCACAATTCACGAGGAAACCTTTTCACTCCATATGCCAACTGACTTTGAAACCGCCAAAATTTATGACATTAATGGGGAAATAGGGTAAATCTATGAATATAAGATCGGGTTTTTACGACAACAATTTATTTCTAAATATGATTGGACAGGCTTGTTTTGAAAGGTACCGATTTTTCAAATATATGTAAGAGTTGCGTTTCATTATAACCAATGTATTTTCATAGTACGCGGAGCTCATCACTTCTGAGTAAAATGACTTCTGTATGTATACGCAGTTCTATCATAGAAGAGCTAAAATGCAAGCTTCAGCCATGGCTCTGCCGAAAGCAGCAAAGGCAAATGTTGAGGTTTCAGGACAAGGCCCAGACAATGTCTTCGATACATCACCCCGAAGTATCGACTCGGTCCCTAACTGGTCATTTGTTTCAAACATTCTGCAATCGAAATTGGTGGATTATTTCGATGACTCCAACGACAAGGAAAGAGATGATATAAACACCAAGTACAAAATAGTCGTCCAATCCAGAATGCATAGAGTAGTAGCCAGGCCACAGTTGCTTCCATATTATGACATGGTCCGATGGGTGTTGGATCATGTGGACATACCAACCAGGACTATCATGGACGAGCAGAGAGTCACCATCGGGACTTTTAGGCCTGATCATATGAAAACCATGTATAAGCTACCCACGACGTCCGACTACACATATGGCACTGAGTTCTTGGAGGAATTCAAGGAGAAGGAGTGCATGCAGTATGATAAAACCATGTCCAGTTTGATAAAGGATTGGGTTTCACGCACCATGAAGTTCAAAGCTGATAACCATGGTGTTTATTCAATCGCTTCGTTAGAACCAAAGTATAAATATGTGGCCATGATGACATGCCGGCTATATGGGAGAGAGGACACATCACATTTTTTCCTTGCATGGGTACCTCTAATGTTTCGGGTCGCAAAAGGTTGTTCTTTTAATTGGGCAAAGATGCTTTCGGATAGCTTGACAAATCGGGTCACAGAGTATCAGGAGCAGAAAGAGAGTGGGCAGGTGTCGTCATTCTTCATGTCCGCGTACATTATGGATGTAATTTGTTCTATGACACCATTTCCACTGATAAGCTAGAGTTGGACTCCGGCCGAAGACGAACCCATACATATATATCATGCTAAATTATGGGAAAACAAAGTAGAAAAGTTTGCATATGAAATTTTCAACTGGGTGATGGTGCTCCTGCATGTCGCCATTTTGGGTCACCCGTCACCCTGGATCTCAGACAACATAGTAACAAATCTGAGAAGCATCGCATATTGGTATGTAGAAGATGAATTTTCATACTTCAGAGTTTTCGGGGCCTCTGTTCCCCCACATGCGCTACCATTGTTCATTCCAGACAAGATGGCTTGTCGCGAGGTTGCCTGGCAGACGGTAATTGGCGGTGTGAGTAAAGAGCTTAAAGGGTACTCAAAGAAGGTATGGCCATCTTTTCCCATTCGTTTGAATTCTTATTCTTTAGTAGATTTAGGGCATGCCAAAGCCGAGGCTGCAGCCCTAGAAGACCTAAATTTGGTCACCATCGAATACAAGAAGCACGATCCACAGAGGGTCGTGAGAAACCATTTAACTAATTGCGGGCTCAAGAGATTTGAGCATGAGAATTCACCCTCGGATGACATTTTCCGAGGAGCGAGGTCTTATGAATAAATTCTCGCTTGGATTCAATCATTGGCACCTGAGGAAAGAGTCGATGTCCTGAAGTTCCAGGAACATCGACGTAGTTGTCTTCCCACTGTGTTGTGAGGCGAGGGTTCAGGCATTTCAGAGACAAAATCGAAGGATGCCTAAGGTTCTAAGGATGCAACTCCCGACCAAGGAAAACACCAGGACGAGGGAGAACAAACAAAGAATCCAGAAGCATTGAAAAAGACCCCAGACTCACTGAAGAAACAAAATCCCGAGACAGAAGTAAAGACTCCAGAACCGCCGAAGAAGCAGATTTCGGTGGACACCCCAGGAAAATTGGTGAAACAGATCAGAGAACCCATTACATCTATCACCCCCTTGCATTCGACGCAGCGAAATGTCAATGAGGGCTGGATATTCAACGAAGAGCTGAGGCCCATAAGAATAGAACAACTCCCTCCAAATGAGTTTTTCTTCGATAAAAAGAGGAAGGCAGTAGTGAAAAGAGAGTTTTATCAAGAAGGAGAGTCGACTGCAAAGAAGTATAAAATAATGACCGAGGGGAAAGATAAAAAGAATGAGCAATTCACCACTGAAATAGCAGGAACACTAGGAGAATATGCCTCGGCGAATCAATTCTCAGTCGGGCTCCTAAAAAACCAACTCAAAAGAAAAAATCACCTGATTAAGACCCTTGAAGCTAGATTGGCCACAGCAGTAGAGAATGCTAGAGAGCAGGCGAGCGTGGGGATGGAGCAGGCCAGATTGACTGACAAAAATCAAATAGAGATGCTCAAAACTAAGCTTGAGCAAGCACAGCTGGTGATCCGAGATGGTCGGATGCAGGCGAGCCAGCAAAGGAATTTGATTGAACAACTGCAGGATCGGGTAGAGATCACCGAGAGAAAAATGATAAACGTCGAGATGTTCAAATCCTAGGCAATCGAGATTCAGAGCAGAATCTCGGCGGCGCAGAAAAATTTGCTCGCCAAGGTGGAAGTGATCCATGATAACTGTTTATTGTTAAATCAAGTTTCCGAGAACTTATCGGCCAGAGAGAAGGATGCAGGAGCAGCTCGGGTCGCCTTCCAGAAGGCGATGATAGCTATGAACAATAGGGTTGCGGCAGGTACTCCTAGGCTCACCATTCTAGAACAAACCAGAGGAAATATTATGTTAAAGGAATGGGATCATAACATCACCAAAGGAAAACAACAAGCACAAAAGATAACCAACTCCTTGGAGGAGGCTTTTAACTCTATAGACAACGAACTGCTGAGAATTGACAGCAGGTGCGATGCCGAGACGCTAATGCAAATGAATGTAGAACAGATCTTGCTTGATCTGAAGGATAAGGAGGAAAGAGACTCAGCCAATATCTCTCAAATGACTATGGTGGACATAGTCCAAGTGGATAAATGCATGATCAAACCCAGAGCGCATTTATGTGCCATCGACATCACCAATAGACAGATGGAAGACAGGCTGCAACAGTTAGCCCGAGAATGTTACTTCTTTGAAGCCAGCTGTCAAGCAGAACCATCGCGGCTAATATCTCAGTTGGTGGAAATATGTATTGCCTGTACCGAGTTCACGCAATGACAAACATCTGGCACCAAATGAGGACAGAGTAGGAGAAATGGAGCGATTGCACTCCTCTCTGTTGGAACCAAATTTTTGTGACTGTTGAGATTCTACCTTATTTGTAAAATTGTATAAATATATCACAGAAATAAATAAACGAGGCTGGACCCTTTTGTGTCGATTGTAACAGAGTTTTTTACATTGGAGAAGTTAATACAAGCAAATCTGAAGATTCTTGATTCCGTCAAGACCGTGTTACAAGTTTGTTTCTTTGTATTTCATATTTCATTTCATTTCATATTCATAATTGATGTTCTGCGTTATACTTTAGTACGACCACTACTATAGCGAATGAATTTTGGTTTTCTGTAATTGTTTATTGTCTTTCCTCTGCACCAACTATCAGTGGGTGTAAGACCAATCTGTACTTTCAGAATTCTACATATATTCTCTCCTACATCGGTTATTTCCTTACCTTTTCCTCTTCTATTTATTTGTGAGACACTACCCTGGTAGAAACTTTACACTATAGACAGCTAAATGTTTTTCTCCCACCTCGCACCTTTTATTAAAATATAATACAGTTACGGGAAAGAGCCTTTGATTTGCACCCCTATTTTATTCCTAAAACCGTAAATTCTCTTTTATTCGACCAAATCGAGACAACACTTAATCTCTCTTTGAAGTCTTTCCTACTTTTACTATTCCCCCATGACTTTCCCTGCACCAACATAGCCTAATATCGAACCTGGATTATCGGACCAAACGCACATTGCTTTAAATATTTTCAACACCATTCTTAAAACTGCTACTAACAGGGCCGAATTGGAACGTTCATGGGCAGCCATTGAACAAGATATAACTATTCAGGAACAGTTGGAAGCTAGACAATGCCAACGTAGAAATATTCCATAGTTTCCTTTACCAAAGGTTGACGTTACCCTCTTCTCCATCTTTTACCCACTTTCGGATGCCTTGACACTGTACTTTTAATCCTTAAGTACAGACTCAGGAACAATAGTACCCATGAACATAATGGACTGGCTCGTGATGAGAACCCCCATCCTCTTGGCTAGGTCTTGTTTTGTTATTTTTCTTCGGGTCCCTCTTGTTTCTTGCTGAGAGGATTTTTATTGCCTTCTCGGGATCCCTGGGCGAGGCATCTCTAGGTTTCATTTTTTATGTCTTTTATCTTTTACCAGCTACTTTTACCTTCTGGGCCTTTAGCCCCTTCTTCCCATGAGATAAAGTGTAACCCCACAAACAAATCATCCTAATGTCCAGACTAGGGGAATCGGGTAGATGAGTGGGAGATAAGATGTAAGAGTGATGATATGATGGGAGCGGATGATGGCCCTTCAAAATCCCCCAATGACAAACCAAAACATATGGGTACAAGCTTGCTAGGGTACCCTGTTAATTCCCCCAACCATGTTCAAGTGAGTTAATGTAAGATCCAAGCATTCGTCAGAAATAAAATTAATTTGATGCATATATCTAAAGGTTATGATGATCAAATAAAACACATACCATGATACCTGGACCAATTACCTCATGGAGCAAGGGTCTTCTTTGATACAAGTCCAAGCTGAAGGTGATGGATGCTTCTACTGCTGACAGGACAAGTCTGACGAAGGAGAAGAAAGATGGGCCCTCTAGGGCCATGCTCAGGTCAATCCTACTCTCGGTACTCCATGTCTGGGACTTGTGGGCCTTGAGACATGATCTCCTAGTTATCCCTAGAAAATGGGGATAACATTTGGCTCCAACTCGGGGACATGTGCTCACCGTAGAGTGCATGAGAACCTCATCATCTATGGCATAACCTACAAACCTGCTCATACTCTAAAATGGCATCAGTAACAAGGGTGGGGTGGCATTGCCACCCTAGAATATATAGATATATATATAAAGCAATCATAAATGAGAATACAAAGTGAAATACTTACCTGTACTTACTTGTTAGTTGGATGTTGGTGTAGTTAAACAACCAGTGAAGCCAATCCAACAATGTCCCATGATACCTGCCTTTGTGCTTCATTATAAACCAAAATAGTGATAAATTAAGCACAAAAATGTCATGAGTTATAATGTATATCATATCATTGGAAATCTCAAAGTCTAACTCATGGAGGCGGGTGGGAGGGATAAAATCCTGCTAAGTCCATCTCTGAGGAAAGTACTCAATCCACTTCAAGAAAGGGTCATGAGAAATGGAAGGTTCAAAAAAATGACTCAAAGGGCCTACAAACTGGCTACCTAGGGCATCCTCATGCTATGAAGTCAAGGAAGGGATCGACAAATATCTAGCAGATCACTGGCAAGCTATCAAGGGAAAGTTGAAAAACTGGGATAACTGACTCAAACTTGCCGTACCCAACCATCCCTTGGAGTCTAGGGTTTTCCTAAGAGGAAACTCAACATTAAAAATATACTTCCCAACTACACCTTTAATGGAAAGGCATGACAAAGTAATAACAGGTAGCTGGAGAAAAAGGTCATGAGAATCCTTCTTCAGGAAAACAATGTTTTTACTCCTATCAATATCCAAGCATAGTGGCAGTTGATAGCCATCTTCATAGGGTAAATATAAGTTCTTGGATGAGTATTCATCAAAGGCCTCAAGGTAAGATCGAAAATCATCAGGCAAATACTGTACTTAGTCAACCTTTGGTGTTTGTGGAGAGCCAGTAAAAATTTCATCTCCTTGTTGCCACTAGTCAAGAGCTTGTTGTGATAATTGAAAAGGCAACACTCGGAGATGACTCTTTATGTCATAGATGGGCTCCATATCATAACTGACTGCATCCCACCTACATCTTCCAACATGTATGAACTCATCAAAATCAGCTATGTAAGTATCAGTATCATAGCATGGAGGAGTCAAAACATCCAATACTTCTGTACTCCTTATGTCATAAGGTAAAGAACCACTAAAAACTTGGAAGGGGGAATAATTCACCTCGCTTAATCCTTCCTGTGAAAGAGCTTCAAGTATTTGGATAGCTTCATCAAGTGGAAGATCTGCCTCTACATCTTCAATCTTGATACATAAGGGATATAGCTTGTCCAAGGGTTCCATTTCTTCTTCACTCTCTGAGTCATAGAACAAGGTATCATCAAAAAAATGGAAAGGAAAATGACTTACCTCATTCTCTTCATCTTGTGCAGGAGGGATAGGATCTTGGAGAGCTTCATCAGACTGAGGAGCAGTTACTGGTGCTTCATCCTCATAATTCACGTCTCTAGTTATATCTTTGGTGTATTCTATTGGATTATGGGAGAGGTCTTGCTCCTCTTCAAGGGGTTAATAATGGTCTTCATAAACCTTGTCTCTTATATCAGAGGATTCTTGGTTTTGATCATGATATGCTTTCCTGATATCTTCTACAATCTCAGTGGTGAATCCTTTTTGGTCTAAGGCTATCATGAGGTTTTGAAGGACATCTTCATACATTTGGAAATATAGATTAGTAAGGTCTATAAACCTACTGATGAGGTGTATGAAAGATGATATACCCCCGTCCTTGCAACAACTCTTAAAACGATCTTGTAAGTAGGATGGCAAAGTGAGTAAGAAATTTTTTATAAGAGAATCCTCTCTTCCCAAATTTATCTCGCTCAAATACTCCAAAAAATTTACGATGTGAGGAGTTGGGAGGCCCAAAAACATCAGAGAATTGTTTATCCATTTTGTATCAAAGTGATTTGGGTATCCTTGAAAACTTCTGAAATCAATACTCGAATACATTTGTTCCCAGTGTGCCATGATCCCATAACTTGGAAGTATCACAGAAAGTAAGGTGGCACCCTGAGAAATATTAGTGGAGTCACCAGATAAGCTTGTAAGATAAGGCTCTAAGGCAAGGCTTACCGAAAAGATTTTTCATTGAGGAAGATTGACTTAGTATCCCCAGCAACGGTGCCAAAATGTTATCGCACAGTTTGTAGCTAGGTCAAAAGGGCTAAAGGATAAAGGTCAAACTGGCGAAACATGAACCTTCCCCACCCAATGTCGCCTCAATGGGGAGGTTCCTTCTATTTAGGGAGGTTAACCTAGGGGAGACATCCTCGGTAACCTAGGGTTTGAAGAGGTTAAAGTATAACAGTCAAGGGAAACGTTCCTCCTCACAAGCTACCACCAAGGTTAGAAAGTCTGGCTAATCAGCGAATAAATGAAGTGTATGCCTAAATGAAAACACCTGACCGAAACAAGACAATAACAATACAATATACATATCCAAGCTATAACTCAGTGGGTTAGTACTTCATGTGACTATCTGACAATAATATATAAGCAATGAAACAATAGATATTAATGAGCTCAATGTTTTGTCAATGCAACAATGTAAAAATATCAATTCACCAACAACTATTGAGATGATTCAACAAACAATATATCCAATCAATCATTTACTCAATAAATGCTTTTAACCATCATCTAATTGCTTATTTTCAATATTTGTTGCGTCAAGATGAGATAACCAACTTTGACGTCA
>WSFP011424090.1:0-22541 GCA_009831015.1 Picea engelmannii | reverse complement strand
GAGCAGTAGTCACAAAACACATGTGCACACTCAGAATTTTGGTAGTCAGCTGGGAAAACCCCAGAATGTGGAAACCCACCAAGAGAAATTTGTTATCATCTTCAGGAAGTACAAAAGAAACAATAGTAATACATTTGGTAGCAAGAGAAACACAAGTTAAACTCACTTCCAGACACCCACAACAATCCCCAAATTCTTCCTTGAAAATAGTGCCATAGTCTATATGGCTTGTATGGCTGAGCTAAGAAACAACACCTTGGAAAATGTACCAACCTACTGTTGTATCGTCTAATTTGTATAGTTTTCCTCCAGTAGTAAAAACCCACAAGCTTCCTTGAAAATCATGTCACAAGTTACCTCGATTTATGTGCCCACTTTTATGTTGTATAGACAATACGAATCCGTACAGTATGACCTCCCACTTAGCTGCAACCTTAAAAAATTTCTCACATAATTTTTTCCTTGGGATTTGTCCCCAAACTCTCTTGGAATCTATGCCAAATATGCTGCATACATTTTCTTCCAACTCTCTCTCAAATTTCTCTTGACTTGTCTTGCACACTACCCTACGATTACTCTCCTAACTGAAAATGACTTTTCACATTCCGCATCCATAAATCTAATGGCCAAGATCTAATTTTTCCTTTACAAGATCAAGGGACATGATTCATTCTCTCCAAAATAAATCATTTAAATTTACTAAAGTTATTTTCCACTTTAAGACATAAGTGCGCTTTATGACATAAGTGCACTTTATGAAATAAAGTCACTTTAATAAAATATTAGAAGGTCACTTTTACAGAAAGTTACTTTAATAAAAGAGTCACTTTATTACAACTTTATAAAATGCCTATTACAAAGTCAAGTGTTGAGTAGTGCAAATGCAAGGTCACTTCTGCATACAAGACAAAACATGCAGAGTACCTCCTGAGCTATAAAAGCTAACACTCCCTCTTAGCAAGGGAGGTACTCATTTCCATCACTATCACCTGGTCCTATCCTCAATTCCATCACACTGTTTTCAATAGGATCTCCTTCTGAACTTGGAACCAAAATCAACACCTACACTAAACTTGAATCTAAAGGCCTCCTCCTAGGAACCACTCTAAACCATGAGCTCCTAGGAGAACCCACTCCACCTTGAGCTTATGTACACTCACATCAACTGAGCCTAATTTTGGTACTAAGAAGAGACTCTCTCTCTTCCCTTGGATTTCAAGACTGAATCCTTGGGCCCACTGCAGTCTCAGGAGCCTCTTTCTCCTCATCCAACCTTGAATCTCCAATTGTAGGTTGTCTTCACACAATGTACAACCTATCAACTTGATCACCATCAATAGTGGCTCTATTGGATCAGATATCTCTCTGTAGATAAATACATATCCACTCTTGAACAATGTCGCATATCCCACATCTCTCAAGGTTGACATCGAGAGCAGGTTAACCCTCAACCCCAGAACAAATAGAAATCCATCAACTAATAGGATTTCTCCAATCTCGAGTTGGAATCTAACCCTTCCAATTCCATGTACTTCTCATGCCATTCCCCCTTCACTTTCAACTAGTCGGTCTGGTCCTGTCTCTGTGATACTGAGGAATATATGTCATGTTCCCGTCATATTACATGAGGCTCCATTTTCAATGATTTTTAAGTACCTGAATATATCTGAAAATACAAGATAGAATAATAACCCAAATCATTCACCATAACACTGAGCACAAGAAATAGAGAAAATCCTTGGGGTAGGGTAACACCATATATTAATCTTGAAGGAAGGATAACACTCCTCAAACAATGCTTTATACATTCACAATATTCTTCACTATGCTTCAATACATTGCTTACACTTCTTTATATAGCTCTCTCTATCTCCTAGGAACCTTCTAGAGAGCCTTCTCGCATTTATTATATATAACTACCATAATGGGTCTTATTTAATAATATAGTGGACCTAGTCCACCTTACATTGAATATACATAACCAAATTCCTATTGGGTACCTCCCTAGGTACCCCATATTACCTCCCTAGGTATACTACATTCCATCCCCCTTCACATGTTTCATCCTCGAAACATGAGAACAAACCATACAATATGACCGACTAAGAAATGCAACAAACTAATACCAAGTGTTACCATCCATCCATCCTAATGGAATATGAACATGATGTCCAACTATTTCCTTGCCACCCTGATATTGATCTACATTGTTCTTGTGTTTCCATGGCATTGTTTCGCTAGTCGGATGTCTTCCTGTAGTGTCGGTAGTCCTCCATGCACCTCTTGATTGGTTTCCTTTATGGTGCCCTGCCGATGCATAAATGTGTTGAAGATCATACCCTTGCCTTGATGACTATTGTTTCTCTATATGATGTAGATGGAGATATACAAAAAC
The DNA here is from genome assembly GCA_009831015.1 of Picea engelmannii. Lineage (NCBI taxonomy): Eukaryota > Viridiplantae > Streptophyta > Pinopsida > Pinales > Pinaceae > Picea > Picea engelmannii. The sequence goes on along the minus strand of WSFP011424090.1, from coordinate 20,146 downwards.
TATAGGAATATGTTCTTTTTTCTTCAATTCTGTAACACATTGTGCCTTTGAGTCAATGACCTCCTTAGCTTCATTATTGTTTCCTTCTTGTGGATTTATTTCATCTCCTTCATTAGACTCCGCCTCTAATTCAACTTCATATTCTATAATAACTTCTTTCCTCACCACCGTGGGCCCATATTTCTTACTAAGAGACACATCATGCAAGGTGACATTCATTTTCTTGTACCACAACTTCAAAAACTTCTTTTGCACATTGATATTAATGGTACCCATTGATTCTAGCCAAGGGTATCCAAAAACAATATCCACTTCATCCATATCCATGGCATAAAAAATTGAATGAAACACATATTTTTCCATGGCGATATTCAAATCTTTAAAAATTTGAAAATTTTCACCCTCAACCTGTGTGCTTTGAACATTCTTTGTAGGAACTTGCAATCTATTAACCAACTAAGCATTGATAAAATTATGCAGGAAACTAGGATTAATAGAAACAATGATATTTTATTTATGAATGCATCCATGAACCTGTAATATAAAATTTTCACATGAAAATAAACCCTTATTTCTTTACTCTTGGCATGAGACCATTTTTCTAAAAATGCTTTTCAAATTCTTCATCGAAGAGTCCCGCCATTTTTCTATAGTTAAGTGAATTCCACCAAAGGTTGCATCACCTTGTAAACTCAAATTTATCAACGCTTTCCAATGTTCTTTACTGAATGAATTCCTATGTTTTATGACTCATTTGATACTAGGGCCATACAAATTTCTTGCAAAATATATCTTTCTATGAAAACCCCAAAAATAGAATTATAACTTGCTGTGCGAAGCACACAACTTTTTCTGGAAAACCCTGAAAAACTGTCAAATTTAAAATGTTGATAACTTCACATCCCAGACTCCGTTTCAACTGATTTGTTTTTTAAAATTGGGTATTTTTTCGAGAGGAATTCAAATATCCAATTAGTTTATGAAAATTATGAGAATAAAGTTTCAAAACAAAGTCTGAAGTGCACCATCCCCTTTCTTCCTTTTAAAAAATCTGTAAAATGAACCAAACATTTCTTCCCTTCTTTGGCTAAGGAAAGTTCTCTGATACCAATTGTTAAGTACCTGAATAGATCTGATAATATAAGATAGAATAATAACCCAAATCATTCACCATGACACTAAACCCAAAAAATAGAGAAAACCCTTGAGGTAGGGTAACACCATATATTAATCCTTAAGGAAGGATAACACTCCTCAAGTAATGCTTGATACATTCACAATATTTTTCACTATGCTTCAATACATTGCTTACACTTCTTTATATATATCTCTCTATCTCCCATGAACCTTCTAGAGTTCCTTCTCACATTTATTATGTCTAACTACAATAATGGTTCTTATTTAATAATATAGTGAACCTAGTCCACCTTACATTGAACATACAAAATCCATCCATTGTCATGCACAAATCAAGTGCTCCTGACACTTGACACAAGAGTGACCAATAAGAATTCCTTCTCAAACTTTTCTGAAAATTTCTATACTATTGATGTTTTCACTGCAACTAGCCCCTCCTCCTCATTCCTCTTCTTCTTCTTCTCTAGAAACTGGGCTGCAAGGTGGCCATACTGGTTTCAGATGAAACATATGACTTTGCTAAAGTCTTTCCCGGAAATCCCTTACTTCTTACTTTTTCTCTTTGTCGCAAGAGTAACATTCTCTTCATATGATCCATATCCCTTTCATCCACTACTCTGAGATCCTTCTTGGATCTCCTCTTGAGTGAAATCACCCCTCAGTATTCTCCAGTCTGGTAAATGTTTCTGACCCACCACACACTTCATGAAGACTTCCCATTCCTCGGTGAAGCCTTTCAAGGCTATCCTCACCAACTTTGAATATGAAATGACCTACCCAATCGCATCCAAATCATATTTCACATGTGCTACCTGGGTAATATAGGATTCCACACTCTCACCCTTATCCATCTTAGTATCATACAACTTTTCCTTTAAATCCATCTTTCGATTCTCATTCTTCTCCTCATACAATTTTCTTGGTGCCTTCCACATCTCATAAGATGTCTTCTTCTCAGCTAAGTGTGGGATAAGTGATTCTTTCACTCCATCCAAAATAAGCCTTTGATATTTGTCTTCCTTTCTCTTATGTAAATCCAAATAAATAGGGTATGTTGTGGGAACAACTACTATAGAGCTGAAAAACCTCCAAATTTTGTTATCCCTGAGAATAGATGACATTCTGAATTTCCATTGCAAGTATTTGGAAATCCCTTCCAACCAATCCTCATATCTGATGCAAGCAACCATTTCTTGTCAACTGTTCAATAAAAAACAAACAACCAAGTTTCCCCCTTCAAATCCCTGCCAAAAATAACACTTCTCATTGTAATTCAAAGCACCTTCGTTGATACCATGTAGAAAATTAACAACAAAAGCACTCTAACTCACATAGGACTTTTTTCAAACACTTAGTAAACACATTTTTATGTCTTAAATGAACTTTGAAATGTATTAAACCACATTCAACTATATCATAAGTAGAAACACACATTACTAAGCAACTAGTAGTGGAAAATAACAATGAACAACAGTCACAAAACATATGTGCACACTCATAATTTTGGCAAACAACTAGGGTAAAACCCAGAATGGGGAAACCCACTAAGATAAATTTATTATCATCTTCAAGAAGTACAAAAGAAACAATAGTAATACATTTGAAAGCAATAGAAACACAATTTAAACTCACTTGCAAACACCCACAATAGTCCCCAAATTATGCCTTGAAAACTATGCCATAGTTCGTACGACCTGTACGGCCCAGCTGAGAAACAACACCTTGGAAAATGTGCCAACCTACTATTGTATGGTCTAATATCTATGGTTTGCCTCCATCAGTAAAAACCCACAAGCTACCTTGAAAATTATGCCACAAGCTGCCTCGATTTTTGTGCCCACTTTTCTATTGTATGGCCTATACAGATCCATATAGTATGAACTCCCACTCAACTACAACCTTTATCAATTTCTCATAGAAATTTTTCCTTGGGATTTGTGCCCAAAGTCTCTTGGAATCCATGCCAAATCTGTTGCATACACTTTCCTTCCAGCTCTCTCTCAAATTTCTCTTGACTTATCTTGCACACTACCCTATGCTTACTCTTATAACTAAAAATGACTTTTCACCTTCCCCATCCCTAAATCCAATGGCGAAGATCTAATATTTCCTTTACAAGATCAAGGGACATGATTCATTCCCTCCAAAATAAATCACTTAAATTTACTAAAGTTGTTTTCCACTTTATGACATAAAGTCACTTTAATAAAATATTAGAAGGTCACTTTTACAAAAAGTCACTTTAATAAAAGAGTCACTTTATTACAACTTTATAAAATGCCTATTACAAACTCAAGTGCTTAGTAGTGAAAATTCAAGGTCACTTCCGCATACAAGACAAAACATATGAAGTACCTCTTGAGCCATAAAAGCTAGCAGACAATGGGGAAAAACCAAGGCAACAACCTATTCAATGTTGGAGTTGTGGCAGAGATCATATGCACAAAGAATGTCCTCAAAGAGGTGAAAGATCGAGGATTGCGCATAGTTTACAGCAAGATACGACAGTTGAAGACATGAGCGTAAATGTACCTAGGATTTACACATCCCTGGATAAAAAGCAAGTCAAGTTTTAGTCGCACATGATTGAAGTGGAAGGTAAGATTAAACTCACTTGAAAACACCCACAATAGTCCCCAAATTATGCCTTGAAAACTATGCCATAGTTCATACGACCTGTACGGCCCAGCTGAGAAACAACACCTTGGAAAATGTGCCAACCTACTATTGTATGGTCTAATCTCTATGGTTGTCCTCCATCAGTAAAAACCCACAAGATACCTTGAAAATTGTGCCACAAGCTGCCTCGATTTTTGTGCCCACTTTTCTATTGTATGGCCTATACAGATCCATATAGTATGACCTCCCACTCAACTGCAACCTTTATCAATTTCTCATAGAAATGTTTCCTTGGGATTTGTGCCCAAAATCTCTTGGAATCCATGCCAAATCTGTTGCATACACTTTCCTTCCAGGTCTCTCTCAAATTTCTGTTGACTTGTCTTGCACACTACCCTATGCTTACTCTTATAACTGAAAATGACTTTTCACCTTCCCCATCCCTAAATCCAATGGCGAAGATCTAATATTTCCTTTACAAGATCAAGGGACATGATTCATTCCCTCCAAAATAAATCAATTAAATTTACTAAAGTTGTTTTCCACTTTATGACATAAAGTCACTTTAATAAAATATTAGAAGCTCACTTTTACAAAAAGTCACTTTAATAAAAGAGTCACTTTATTACAACTTTATAAAATGCCTATTACAAACTCAAGTGCTTAGTAGTTCAAATTCAAGGTCACTTCCGCATACAAGACAAAACATGTGAAGTACCTCTTGAGCCATAAAAGCTAACAAACAATGGGGAAAAACCAAGGAAAAAACCTATTCAATGTTGGAGTTGTGGCAGAGATCATATGCACAAATATTGTCCTCAAAGAGGTGAAAGATCGAGGATCGCGCATAGTTTACAGCAAGATACAACAGTTGAAGACATGAGCGTAAATGTACCTAGGATTTACGCATCCCTGGATAAAAAGAAAGTCAAGTTTTAGTCGCACATGATTGAAGTGGAAGGTAAGATTAATGACCAATCCATTGCTATTTTAATTGATTCAGGAGCTAGTTATATTTATCTAGAACTTAAGATGGTGGAAATATTCTAATTTCCAAGAAGCAAGCTTGTAAAACCTTGGTTGGTACAATTAGATACAGGATAAAAAAGGAAAATTAATGAGATGGTGATTCGTGAAGGCATGTCCAATGGATATGAATGGATTGCGCACAAAAGTTAATTTGAATATCATACCTTTGGGCTCATATTATTTCCTCATTGGTATAGATTGGTTAGACCAACATCATGTCATTATAGAATGTTACAATAAGGAATTTATTTGCTTGGATGATGAGGGAAAATTAAAAACAGTTCAAGGAATTCCAAGAGTTGTAACTATCAGAGAATTTTCATCCTTGCAATTGAAGAAAAGTTGTAGGAAAGGATGTCAAGTATTTGTAGCGCACATGGAAGAGGAACCTAAGGATAAAGTATCAAATGTTGAAGACTGGGTGATATTGAAAGAGTTTGCAGATGTATTTAAAGAGATATTGAGGTTTCCACCGAAAGAGATATTGATTTCTCTATAAATCTGATGCCTGGAGAAACTCTTGTATCCAAGACTCCTTATAGGATGAGTACACCAAAGTTGAAGGAGTTGCATATGCAACTTGAATAACTTTTGAAGAAGGGGTATATATGCCCAAGTGTGTCACTTTGGGGTGCCCTAGTATTTTTCATGAAGAAGAAGGATGGTATGTTGAGGATTTGTATCGAATTCAGGAAGTTGAACAAATTAGTAACAGTAAATAACAAGTATCCTTTGCCAAGGATAGATGACCTCTTTGATCAGTTGAGGGGTGCACAAATATTTTCAAATATTGATCGCAGATCTGGATATCACCAAGTGAGAATTAATGAAGAATAACTCAACAAGATTTCCTTCAGAAGGAGGTACAAACATTATGAGTTCACAGTGGTGCCATTTAGATTGTCAAATGCACCAGTTGTCTTCGTGTGTTTGATGAATAGAGTTTTCATAAATTACTTAGATAAGTTTTTCATTGTATTTATGGATGACATACTTATTTACTCAAAGTATGAAGAAGAGCATTAGCAACACTTGAGGATGGTACTGCAAGTATTAAAGGAGAATCAACTTTATGGAAAGTTGAGAAAGTGCTCATTTTACCAACGACAAATTCATTATTTAGGTCATATCATTACCAAGGAAGGAATAGTTGTGGTTCCAAAAGAAATAAAATCCATTGAGGAATGACCGACACCAAGTAAGGTCACAAAGGTGAGGTACTTCATGGGACTTGCAGGTTATTACAGAAGGTTTATTGAAGGGTTCTAATTTTTTTTCCATCTAATTACATCCTTTCAAAATAAAGGTGTGCGATTTGAATGGACATTGGATTGTGCAAGGAGTTTTCAGCACTTGAAGAGCTTGTTGACAAGTGCACCAATTTTGAGAAATGTTGATTCAAAGGAAGACTTCGTTGTGTGCATAGATGCATGCAAGGAAGGGCTTAGTGGAGTACTTATTCAGAATGGGCATGTGGTGTGCTACGAATCAAGAAAGTTAAAAGAGCATGAAAAACTCTATGCTACTCATGATTTAGAATTGATAGCCATAGTGCATGCCTTGAATATGTGGTGGCACTATCTCATGGATAAAATATTTGATCTGAGAACACACCATAGTGGCCTGAAGCATATTTTTGGACGGGTAAGCTTAAATTCCATACAAAGCAGGTGGTTAGAATTACTCAATGGGTAATACTTTGACAATCAGAGGAAAAGAGAACAAGGTGGTTAACGCACTCAGCAGGAGGGTGCATAATATGCATAATACAACTATTAGCATGTAGAAATCATATTTGTGTGACAAAACTTTATAATTTTCCAAATCAGATTAGTGCTATGTGGACATAAAGGCAAATTTACAACAAGGTATGTCGCAACATAAATTTGAATATTATGAGTTAAAAGAGGATGGAATCCTCATGTATAGATGCATAGGCTATGTTCCAAATGATCAGGAATTTAAAAGTCTATTATTGTCAAAGATGCATAAGGTTCCTTGTGCAGGACACCCAGGATACCAAATGAAAAGTTTCGCAGTAAAAAAGCAATACTATTGGTCAGGAATGAAAAAGGAGGTTGTTGATTTTATTGCTAGATGCCTTGAATGTCAAAAGGTCAAGGATGAGGACATGCATCCAATTGGTTTGCTACAGCCTTTGTCCATTCCTGAGTGGAAGTGGGAAGTTGTGACCATGGATTTTATTACTAATTTTCCTAGGACTTCTAAGCAACATGATTCTATTATGGTAGTGGTGGACAAGCTTACTAAAACTTCCCATTTTATTCTAGTGAAGTCAATGCACAAGGAAGCCAAAAGTGTTGAAATATACATGTGATCAATTGCTAAGTTGCATGGTATACCTAAGACAATTGTGTCTGAAAAATATTCCAAGTTCACCTCAAACTTTTTGAAAGGGCTATTCAAAGGATTTGGGACAACTTTTAACTTTAGCACAACATATTACCTTGAGATAGATGGACAAACAAAGAGGGTAAATCAGGTGATTGAATATATGCTTAGGATGTATTTGATGAATAAACCATAAAAATGGGAAGAATACCTTCACTTGGTAGAGTTTTCTTACAACAATGGTTATCAAGAATATTTAAAGATGAGACCATTTGAGGCACTTTATGGTAGGAAGTGAAACACGCCAGTGAGTTGGGACAACCTAACAGACCACACAATGGTTGGGCCAAATATGCTTAGGGAAATGGAGGAGAAGATGGTAAAGATCAGGAGGAATTTAAAGGTTTCCCAAGATAGGAAGAAAAGCTGTGCAAATAAAGGTAGAATCCACATAGAGTTTAAAGTGGGCAACCATGTGTTCTTGAAAGTAAAAGCCAGACGAAGTTCCCTGAAGTTGGGAAATTATTCTAAGTTGGAGGTGCACTTGATCCAGGTGTATATCGGTGGCCACCCACCTTTTCCAACTGGCTCAAAATAGTTTTCTGACAATTTTATTAATTTACTACTTTTAGCAGTTTTTCAGGTCCTGAAACTTTCAGAGCCATTTTGAGGCCCTAAATGCCATTTTTTGGAAAATTGAGGATACCTTTTATATTTCCCCCAAAATTAATCTCCTCGACGATACCTTTCTAACAAGCTATCATGCACCTAAAACAGAGATTGTATGAAAAAGTTACGACCTCGAGAAGTTGATGTACTAACTTACCCAAACGGGGTCCACATGACTTTTGGGACTTCATCTCCTAGGGTTAGGTTTTTGGATGTCTAGGTTTTTTGGCATTCTTGTTTATTGTAAAAAGGCCTTCAGAGCCTCATTGTAATATTTTTCTTGCGAATGAGCGCAACCGTCACACCTCTTCTCAGAGATAAGTTGCCACCATTCCAACAAGCTTGTTTTAGCTGCAATTTACAGTTTCAACTTATTTTCTTATTGAATAGAAAACCATTTTTACTGTATTTCTGTTATTTTGTGTTAAGCACCTATTAATAATTTGTAGTCATTTTGTTATGCTCATAAAATCCAGATCAGTGGTATTAGAGCGGTCTGCTCCTTGTCGTCTTAATGCATGTCCCCAATGAGGCCAGAGTACAAAGAGTTGGGTCTCGAGCTTGTTTCTCTTGAGGACAAAAGCTCTCGCACACCCAAGTGACCTCTCATGGCAGGAGAAAAAAAAAGATGATGGGATAGGAGATCCTTTCAAACTGTTGATTGAGGAAACCCTCATGCAATAGAGGAACGAGATGATGGATAGTTTCGTGCAAATCCTTCGGTGACTACCAACAGGTGACACATCTTCTTCGAGCGAAGGCGTCGCCCCCTTCAAGGTACAAATAAAATTTGATATTCCTATATTTGAAGGTCAGATAGACACATATGTTGTAGACAAGTGTTTAAATCTACTAGAAGGGTATTTTTCTATCCATAACTTTTCGAATAGAGAAAAGATTACTTTTTCACTCCTCAAATTCGTTCCCCATGACAAAGATTGGTGGGAAGCTTTCTATGAGTAAAAGGAAACAAGGGAACCCTCATTATTTATAGTCATGACCATCTTGGAATCTTTCAGGGATGCTATTAAGGAAAAATACTACCCTATCGGAAGCTATGATGACTTGTATACCAAATGGACAACACTGCAGCAAGAAAGAGACCAAGTAGTGCCAGATTTCACAAATATCTTCCATACCTTGTGCACCAAGCTAGGTATCAAAGATTCAAAGTGACATATGGTGCTCAAGTATCGCGGTGCTCTGCATAGCTACATCCAACTAGAACTAGAAATGGGAAGACAAATCATTGATGTGGAACCCAATGCCACTATTGCTACCACCAAGCTCCAGCATGGTGAACTAGATGAGACAGAAGAAGGAGAGCACCTTTTCCATTCACAGATGTGGGTAAAAGGCACCCTGTTGCACTTCATCATTGATAGCGGTAGCCAGAGGAACCTCATATCAGAAGAGTTCATCAAGTGGATGGCCCTGTCGACAATGCCACACCCGCAACCCTACACCATTGGATGGCTCCACCAAGGAAGCGATCTCCGTGTCAGCCAACAGTGCCAATTGTTGTATGACATCAAGCCCTTCAAAGATGAGGTATTGTGTGATGTTTCTCCTCTCAAAGTTTGTGATGTTATTTTGGGCCAACCTTATTTATGGAAACTTCATGTTGTATAAGAGTCTAGGCCTCATAGTGTTATTATTACTTTGAACAGGAAATTTTACAGGATACCCGAGGCAGTCCCACCTAGTGCTATTTCCTTGATCTCTGCTAAGCAATGTACGAAGGTTATATCTTAGATGGGGAAGTTTATCTTCTTCGTGATTCTCTCTCAGAATAAGAAAAAGATCACAACCACATCCAGGGTATCTACAACCGACCTCTCCACATAGCAAAAACAAGTAGATAATATCATGGAAGAATACTTGGATATCTTCTCCTCACCTACCGGGGTACCTCTTCACTGCTAGGTCAAGCACCCCATTGATCTGACCCCCGACACACCACTACCCAATGGGCGAGTCAATCACATCTCTCTATTAGAGAATGAGGAGATCAAGTGACAGATCCAAGAACTGCTCCACAAGGGGTACATACATCCTGGATCATCACCGTGTAGGAGCCTAATCATGCTGGTATAGAAGAAAGATGGAACCTAGTGACTCTGCATTGATTACCAGGCTCTGAATAAAATCACAGTCAGAAACCGGTACCCGATTTCCCGAATCGACGACCTCCTTAATCAACTCATGGGGGTTAAATACTTCAGTCAAACATGGTGGATGTAGAAAACACATCACCTATTACATTTGCTTCCCAATTTCTCTCTTGTTGTCCATCTCTTTATTTCTTTGGAGCTCTGCAATCTTTCTTCAGATGTCCTTTCTTCCCACAATTCCAACACTCTATCTTTCCAAGTCTGTATTTGGATCTACCCTTCATAGAATTCCCACGGTTCCCTGAGCCCTTTCCTCTATCCTTTTGTCTTCCCCTATTCTTCATGTTCAACACATTACCTAATGTCTCACCTGTGATTTTCCGTCACATTTCCTCACTAAGGATAACACCAACAACATCATCAAATTTTAAAGTATTTGAACCAGAGACAGAGTTACTTACAGCCATGACTAAGCTGTTCCAGCTTTTTGGCAATGAGCACAAGATTAGAAGAGCCCTGACCTCATCATCAAAGTCCACTTTTACAGAACTTAGTTGATTAGTAACCGTATTAAATTCATTTAAATGATCTGCAATAGACCCACCTTCTGACATCTTCATATTAAATAATCTCTTCATTAGAAATACCTTATTGGACGCCGAGGGTTTTTCATACAATTTGGCCAATGCATCCATCAAACCATTCATTGTCTTTTCTTTGGAAATATTGAAAGACACTGACGTTCGTAGGCTCAGCCGTATCATTCCTAGAGCCTTTCTGTCAAGAATCTCCCATTCTTCGTCCTTCATGGTCGTCGGCTTCTTTGCTACTCCACCTAATGGTAGGAATAGATCCTTATGATATAAATAATCTTCCATATGTATCTTCCATAACTGGTAGTTTTGGCCATTAAATTTTTCGACCCTAAACTTTCCATCTTCCGACATTGCTCCCACTCGAACCAGGAACCCTCTTTTCCTACAAGTTACCTTTCGCTTTGATACCAGTTGTTATAAAAACAGGACCGTGGAGCAATAAAATAAAACAAATGCAGAAACAAAACACAGAAGATACACAATACAATAGAGACATAGATTTACGTTGTTCACCCAGTGTGGGCTACGTCCACCAGAGAAATTTTCAGGTCCTTCCTTTTGTATTATCCAGCATATGAAGGGATACAACCTACAACAAACCCGTTGTAACTTCCTCTTCTTTCTCTCATAGTCCACTATCTCATAATACAATATTCACGATCAACCATAGACGCAATACATTTCCCTCATAAAAGAGGGTTGCCTTCTCGGGAAAAAACCCTAACATAATCTCTACCATTAGATCAATGACCTTATAATGAACGGTCTAGATTTACAATGAAATTACAATATACATTTACAAGGAAATTTTTTTCCTTCGAGGGCTTCGCCCCAGAACCCTCGCTGGGGGATCACTTGCCCCGAGACCCCTCGGACCCCATAGAGGGGGTACCCCCCCTCTACACTCCCTTGCATGGAAGAGTGTACATACTTCTAGGGTGTAAATACTTCATGGGGTATAAACATGGCTAAAAGTAAGGACCTCTAAATCAGGAAGATAATCAGGCTCCACAACCAACATAAAATAGGAACCACCAATCGCGTCGTTGATTTCCTCAGTAGAACGCCAGTCATGATACTCACCATGGTGCTATATTATTGTGGCCATGAGCCCTCTGGATGGCCCCAACTCTATAAGATAGACCCAGACTTCGCCACCACCTACCAAATGTTGGGTGCCAAGGCAGTTGTCGATAATTTCGATCTTCAGGATGGGTTGTTGTGTCATCTGGGCCATATCTGTGTTCCATCAAGTGAGCGAGTGACGATGATCTGGGAATCCTACTACAGTTAGGTGATAGGACACTTTGGCATCAAAAAGACTGTGGCGATGATACAAAAACATTTCTACTGGATGAAACTTTGACATGAGGTCAACAAGTATATCAACTCCTGCACTACCTGTGCTATTTCCAAATCGACCACTAAGAAACAGGGCCTGTACACCCCTCTTTCTACTCCTGACAAGCCATGGGAATCCATCTCAATGGACTACATGTAGGGCCTCCCTTCCACCAAGCGGGGAAATGACTGTTTTTTGTGGTTGTTAATCACTTTTCTAAGATGGTGATTCTCGTTTCCTGCAAGAAGAGCATCACATTAGAGGCCACTGCCAAGCTCTTCTTTGAATGAGTCTGGGTTCATTTTAGAATCCCACAAACCATTTTCTTAGATAGGGACAGTTAATTTCTCAACACATTTTGGTTGAGCCTCTGGTCGCTGCTGGACACCAAGATCACCAAATCCATGGCCTTCCACCCACAGACAGATGGCCAAACTGAGGTCGTAAATTGAATGATTGTGCATATCCTTCGCATGTATAATTCCAAGCACCCTCGCACATGGGATGAGAGCCTTCCCTATGTCTAGCATAGCTACAACCAAGCCCTACATAGCTCAACTGACCACAACCCCTTTGAGGTGGGGTTAGGATTCCAACCATTGGGTCCCTTAGATGTTGCACTTCCTCTTGTGGTCACCTCAAACAACTCATCTCCTACTCCAACTGAAGCTGACAAAGCCACCCTGTTCATTGAGAGGATCCAACACATCTGTCAACTGGTTCAAGATATCCTACAAAAGTCCAATGACAAGTACAAGAAGCACCATGATCAACATCGGGTGCCACATAAGTTTCAAGTGGTGTTGTGGGTGGGAAATCCCTCCTACGGACTAGCACTAAGGGTTTTATCATGCATGCATTAATGACCTAAAGATTCTTACTTTTTACCATCATCCCATGCCTAGACCCCCATTACTCATATGTAAATACAAGGCTCAAGAGATTAAGTTGACGTACCTTATTTTTCGTGTTTGATGTCAATGCCTTTTCGTGCTTGGTCGTTCTTTGACAACAAATCTCCTCCCAATGATGACCTATATTCACTAAAGACAAACAAAGAACTCCACATGCATTTGATCTATGAACTAATGGGTTAGATATTTAATCAATCATACAATCAATATTCCAAAAATGACAATGTCATATGGCGGGATGGGAAAAACAATTCTTTTATTAACTTCACAATGATACCTTACAATGATAAAGTTGGCTACTGCTCCTCGATCCTGGTCCTGGGCTCTTCTTCCACTATCTTCCAACTATTTTTCTCTATACTTTTCTTTGCACAAGGATGGCTAAAGGTTGGGACAAAGGGAATGATTAATTGGGTATAGTTTCTTTACTATGATTCTCCTCTTTTCAAATGGGACCCCTAACCCTTCTTTTATAGGCTAGAAGAAGCTAGGTATTTGGTTGAGTGATCGACCATGCATGGATGAAAGGTTTAGTTAACTTACCCAAAGCTGTGTGTTCTATCAGCAACTTTCCTTTTTCCATGCTTTTGTAGGTATACGCGGGATGTCTTGGGTCAGAAAGCATGTACACGCATGCAGTAATGGAGCAGGGCACATGGGTATTTATAAAAGGGGTTTTTAAGAAGATTTGTTCAGCAGTGTTTTGGCAAAGAAGGAATCTAAGATGACCTAATGCCAGGTAAGAATGTCTGGTGAAAATTAGGGTTATAACATATGCCCCCTAATGTGTGAGGTTAGAAGATCATCTGATGGTCGAAATAAATTAACAATATTCACTGATGTGTCGAACAAGTGAGCCCAGGGAACAAAAATCAGGAGGTGCCATCTGCAAAATAATAATTGTCTTACCGAGGCAGGCATACCCATGCTTGGGATAAAATAAAATCATGGCTACCAATCAAATACACTGTAGATCCATGTCATATAACTATATAAAGTGTAGCCATGAGAAATACACAGTGGAGCTACATCTCAAAATAAAAAATATATACATACAAAGTATCCATCTTCTAGAATCTGATAAGGCCTGATGGTTGGAGATGAGGTCTTCAAAGCTCGAGCAACAACTTCAAAATATCCAAAAATCAGGTAGGAGTGTAATATGAGTGTATGAATTCACTACCCATAGGTCTTCGATGACTCATCGGTCATGGACTAGAGAATCTTGATTATCAGATTGAAGGCTTCATTGATTTCGAACAAAGACTTGATTGGACTTTCGGGATGCACGGGCATGAGGGCAAGAGACAAAATGTAGAGGGGATGACTTAGGATTGGTAAAAACTTCCCTTGGACAATAGCACAACAAATGATGAGACTCATGTAGCATGGCAGTAACATAAGTTTACGAGGTAGGAGGCAACACAAACTCTCCATATGTTTGGAAGAATAACCAAATGGAGGAAAACATAGCTCAATGTAGTGGGAATAACTTCCTAAGGTCATATTGAATCCTAGGGTTTGAGGAACAACTGGACAGATGTTCTTTATCCAAGGGTGACTCATTGTGCTGCCAATGCAAAGAAAATACTTTTCCCTTCCTCTTTTTGGGGTATATTTGATTTTTTTGTCTTTTTTCAAGAATTTTGGAAAAAGAATAAAAGAATGTTATGTTACAAAGGAGGAATGAGTGTCACAAACATACAAGTTCGAGGTGCAAGGAAAAGACTGATGTTCAAAGAAAGGACACTCAAGAAAAATCCCTCCTGGGACCAAAGGTGTCAAGACACAGAGGCAAAGTGCTATAGGGCTTGTGTGTAAGGCATGCTTTAGATGGTTCAGTTGAGAGCAACATGGAGCCGACATTAGGCAAAAGACACAGATATGCAAATGCGATTAATAAGACACACCATGGTAACATCCTTCATTGTAAGTTTAATGAGCCCAGAGAAGGTAAGCTTGATGGTTTTTCATATTTAGAGAGTCTGAAAAACATAAAAGGAGACTCCACTGGGGTACCTTTTTCGAAGGTAGTCTAGTTGGTTCGAAAAAGGGGTAAATTAGCACCAAATAGATGTCTATTAAAAACCATTTTAACGAGTGTGATAAAGAAAATATCACTTGGCCATTTTTTCATTTTTAAGGAGTTTGAAAAAAGCTTAACTATGGACTCCGTTAGGAATGTTCTTCTGGACCATTTTAACGAGTGTAAAAGACTAAGGTCACTCAACGATCTTTTCAATTTTAGGGAGTGTGAAAAGAGCTTAACTATGGACTCCGTGGGGGTTCCTTTTTTGTACATTTAGTCCCTCAAGCCCGAAAAAGGGTTAAAATGATACCTGAGGGTACTCTTCTAGAGAACTGAAGTTCCTTAGAGTATACCTTTGTTCGTACAGTTGATCGTCCCGACCGAAAAAGGAGTAAACTACCACCGGATAGACGTGACTTCAAATTTTAGTTTAACAAGCGTGAAAGGCCACAAGATCGCTCGACAATAGTTTCATGTTTAGAGGGTCTAAAAAGGGCTTAAAAGAAGACCCGTTATTTTTTTTGGGAGTCCCGAGGGTGAGTTCAAGAGTGAAAATGAATCATCCAAATGAGGTTCAAACTCGTAATTAGGAAAAAAAAAGGACTCTCGAGCCTACATTCATTGGTGACAGCATGGACACCATAACGCAACCAAGATCTACCTATGGCATCCATGTTCTGGTAAGCTCTACCACCAAATCATGACACTTCTAAAGAAGCAATGATGGTTCTGTGTCGCAACCTGATGGGATCGATCCTATGGAAAAGGGATAAAGACAACGAGATACAAAATTAGGGGTGGAAACCTAACCTATATGCTTAAGTTGATCATCTAAGGTTTTTCCCACGGACCGTCAAAAGTGACCCAAAACTCCAAAAAACGTCCTTATACCCAATCATAACCTTCCAAAACAACTCCTAAATCACTCTAAATGGGTTTCAATTTAAAGAAAATGATAAGGAGGGCCAAAAAGTCTATAAATAGAAGCTGGTAGCTTATTATCACCATTGCTGATTTGGAAATTGACTCTGGAGAAAAAAAACCCCTTTGATAAAAGTGGTGATTCCAGGAGCTACAGTGGGTGAAACGACCATCCGTGTGTACATTCAGGTAGAGGAAAAAATGCACGTGTATACACGTGACTGTCATCATTATAGCCCGCGTGGACCCTTTATTAAATGGAATTTTTTTTAAAAAGCAAGGGTTAACCCTCCTGAACTTGGTTTTTTGCAGGATGTATGTTCATTGGAGGGAAAGAGAGCATGATGAGATTAGTGAGTTGGTCGGGGAATACCCCAATAATGTTGCTACCTTAATGCAATGTGGGCTACTCAAGTTCTTCCTATGTCCTTTTATGTGAGAACAACCTAGGCTACTGAATGCCTTGGCTGATTATTGGCATCCTAACGCAGAAGCCTTTATGTTAGAGGGGTAGTTACTCGTGCCTACTATAGAGGACATATATTTTTTGACTGGCCTCTCTAGAAGAGGGGAACTTGTAAATTTCTGGACATTTCCTTCAAGGCCTCATAACATATCAGAATTGATAAGACTTTATTGTGAGGCTGGTACAAACCAATCGAGCTCACAAGTGCCCATAAGCAAGATCACATATTTATCACTGTAGGCGATTGTGTTTCTTATTGGCCAGATGACTGGTTCTGCAACTCTACATCAGGCGTCCCATGCATAGATGAACTGTGCAGTCCAATGCTTAAATGCACAAATATTTGACTGGAGAACTACACTGTTAGAGTGTATGAAGAGGTAGTTGATAGATTGCTAGTTACAGACACAGAGGAACTTCGGGTTCGAGACTATTCTATGCTCTTTCTTCTTTGAAAGAGTTCCTAGTTTCAGTCCTCGAGTGGTGGTATGAGGACATCAGGCCTCTCTTCCTGCAATTTTCATATGGGTAGTGTTACTACCACGACAGGGTGGTGGAAGGACCAATGAGTCCTTTGATGATGACTTCTTTGCTTGGTTGTCCCGATAGATTTGAGTCATAGAGGATTACCCTTATGCTGGGATTGATTTCTCGAGAGATCCTGAGATACCGGTACCTCCTGGTGAGGAGCGAGGAGAGATGGGTAAGTTTGCATCGATTTTTTTTTTTTTTTTTTGTGAAACGTATGTAATTTTTATGTTTTTTTTTATATATATCATATTTTTTATACCAGAGTATTTGACAGATATGTGTCTATTATGTGCATATGTGGGACCAGTGTGACCTGTGGATTATGCAAGGAACAAGCGTCGTCCTCGGCTAGGGGCCGCGACTCCCACCACAGGGGGACCAACAACAACAGGAGAGCTTCCATCCGGTGAGGCTGAGAGGGTTTTGAGACGAGTTGAGAGAAACTTTATCCCGCTCACCCACACAGTCCCTATGGAAAAGATTGAGGATCTACCACCATCTATGTAGCCTCATGTAGTGGGGGCACCACAGACGTGGGTTCGACTGTTTCGGTGTTTGGAAAATGTTGTTGATCATTACAATAGGGCCCACAGGCCCTGACCTTAGTTAGTCTAGACTTTTCACGTGCCGAGAGCACTACTTGTATATATTGTTTGAGGGAATAAGCCCCATGAATTGTTACTGGTCATATTTTTGAGACACTTGTGTCTACCTATGTACTCTGATGATTATGACATTATATATGGATTTTTATGTCTTTTTGTGTCTTATGGATCATATTTGCCTTTAAAAAATGTATTTACATGTTTACGTGTATGTATTTTTATATGTGTGCGAGATGCCAGTCTAAAATTTTATTAGCTAGAGTATCTATAACTTGGTTGAATATCCTAGGCACATGAAAATATGTAATATAATCAAATCTTTTTTCTAAGAGATGTACCCTAAGGAATCGTTGGTGTAAAGTCAGATCATGAACATGGTAGACTCTATTTAACGGAGACACAACCAGTTGAGCATCTAAATAGACCTGGATATGAGAGATACCAAATGACAGGGCGTCATGAAGCAACTCAATAACTGCACTATACTCGGTGACATTGTTTGTGGTGTCACCCAAGCATATACCTCCGGAAGATAATAATTGGCCTCGAGGTGTAAAAATTACCCAAGCTGCAGAGGCAAGCCTCCGAGTGTGCCGGCTAGCACCATATGTGTACCCAATGAACACCTCTGATTCACTTGACATATGCCACAGTGACAAAAGATAACATAAAAAATGACACGTCCATTATACTAAAAGAAACTAGAAAGTAATAGTACAAAGACTATACATATGTTACAAAAAGTTACCCAAGCTGACCTACCTATGAGTGATACTTCTTGAGGTAGAGCCCATTTCTAGGCTCCGCTAAATAATTTCCCTCAAAGTCAACCAGATGATAAGCGCCCTTTTTTAGAACCTCTTTTATGATGAAGGATCGAAACCACACGGGTTTGAATTTTCCTGCCCCCAGGGGGTCCTTATCTTGGTCATAGACTAGGACAAGGTTGCCTTTAGAGAAAATACGAGGATGAACGGACCGATCATACTGACACTTGAACTTATGTTTGTGAGCCTCATTGGCTAGGGATGCATCATGACGCTTCTCATTGAGCTGCTCAAGGTATAATAACCGTTCTTCAAGTGGAGAAGTGTCTGGCAATAACTGTATTGCCAACTTTAGGGATGGGATATGACATTCGATAGGCAAGACTGCTTCCAGCCCATAAATGAGTTGAAAAGGTGAGAAACCAGTTGCAGTCTTAACAGATGTTCGGTAAGCCCATAATGTTGATTATAACATCAAATGCCAATTTGACTTGGCTGAGTTGATCATTTGCTATAGGATGGTCTTAAGAGATTTATTTACAGCTTCCACCTGACCATTTTCTTGGGGATAGTAGGGTGACGAATGTTCTTTCCGCAATCCAAGATTTGCTGTTAACTCAGTCATCATCTGGTTCTGAAAGTGACTTCCATGGTCAGTGACAATCTCTCTCGGGACGCTGAACCTTGATATTATCTGGTTGACTAAAAAGAGATCTGTAGTCTCCCCATCATATTTAAATGTTGGCATAGCTTCAACCCACTTCGTGAAGTAGTCTACGACTACAATGATATAATGATGTCCCCTAGTTGAAGGAGGGTTGAATGTAGTGTAATCAATACCCCACTTGGTGAAGGGACCAACTGTGATGATAGGAAACATGGGAGTGGAATGTGCCCTCATCTTTCGAGAAAAGATCTGAAATGGGTGGCACTTCTTGACCGATTCGATACAATCTTTGATTAGTGTCGGACAGAAGTAACCTGCTCGTACTGTTGCTAACCCAGAAAAATGACCTCCACATGCTCCGGTATGGAAATCGTTAAGCACGATAACTGCTTCTTCCTTAGTGAGGCATCGACATAGGATGCAGTCTACACCTCTCTGATACAACGTATCATCAAGTATAAGATAATTCTTATCCTGATGGCATATACGGTGACACTCATCGTGAGAAGCAGAGGTGGGGCACTTCAAAGTCTAGAGATAGACAAGTATATCTCCGTACTAGGGATCCAAAGATGCGATAAAAAACATATCTCCTCTAATAGGTGACTCTTTGGGCATAACATCACCTGACTCAACCAGAAGTTCTGAAATAAGTTTTGTGAAGACCAGTGACTTTTTGGGCTAAAACAAAATCTAAGTTGAATTCCTAGAGGACGACTATCCATCTACTGATCTTTCCGCCTATTACCCGTCGTGTCAACACATATTGAAACAGATTCACAATGGCAATGATGGTGGTCCTGCGAAACATAACATAATGACGAAACCGTTGAACAACATGGACTACTACCAATGCAAGTTTTTCGATATGAGAATAATTGAGTTCCGGTCCGACTAGACCTTATCTCAAGTAATAGATCACATATTATTAGAACAAATCATCTTCCTGAACTAAGACCATACCGATGGTTGACTATGCTGCAACCAGGTATAATAATAAATCTTTGTTATAGTTAGGTCGTCGAAGTAGAGGGGCAGTTGTGAGGGCATGTTTCAACACTTCGAAAGAGCATTGAGCAGCATCATCCCAATAAAAAGGAACGTCTTTCTTCAGCAAGCGCGTAAATCCCTTTGTGATCTCGGCATAGTTGGCGATGAAACGCCTTGCCCTGTAGACTTTGTTGTTGAAGGATTGTGTGTCGGGGAGGCAACTGAATTATTGCCTCAACCTTGAGAGGATTGACCATGATCCTTGTTGTTGATACTATGAAACCTAACAAACGTCCTGATGTTATGCAAAAACTGCACTTGTTTGGATTCAAGCGAATCCGAAAGTAGCGACATCACTCAAAGATAAGTTGGAGGTGTGTGGGATGATCCATTCTCTT
>WSFP011424086.1:0-22542 GCA_009831015.1 Picea engelmannii | reverse complement strand
CGCCAGTGCAAATTTTGAAATTTCCTTGAAGTTGTTGCGCAATCTTAAATGAAGCCATTAAGAAGGGGCACACTTGTATAATGTAAACAGACCTTGAGCGATTTCTCTCATCCTTAGTAGGTAGAAGGCATTTAAAGTAGTTAATGCAGGTAGATAGAATTAAATTCTAGATTAGACAGTTTTAGAGCGCAAGAGGGAAACGGGATATAGACACCCTCATTGTGTATTGTAACATAATTGAATCAGAGGAAGAAGAGCATAGAAGAAGCAGAGAGTTGTGTAAGAACAGCCATGTACAGATATTTGGATTAATAGAACGAGTTGATTCAAATTCATGGTTTTGTGTTGTTCTCTGTGTATTGATGCTGAATGATATGCTCATGAATGTTTTCTTCCTGTTATACATTTGCTTTATGTGCTGTGTATATGATTTCATGTTTGAGGTTGAAGTCTGAAAGGGTGAGGGAATGAGTTTCAATTGTTTCTCTATCTGAACAAGGATTCTTGCAAGGAGTGCAGTTGAAGTGTCCGCAAGGAGTGCATTGACAAAGGGTTCAGATAGAGATAACTTTTGTTCTCATCTCTGCAGAAGTGCAGATAGGAACAGGAGCCGTGCAAGGAGTGCGCAGGCCAAGCTAAGTCTCAGAGTTGTGAGTCTGAGTGAAGCGTTGAGAGACTGCTGTTGCAGGTGGGCGCAGAGTCAAAAGATTTCAACACTTAGGAAGTGCTTGAAAGTCTGTCGCAAGGAGTGCATGCAGGGATCTTCTGTAAGTTTAGGAGGTATAGGACCTTCGAGTAATCGTCAAGAGAGGCACAGGGAGATGCGATGGGCGAAACGCCGAGACGGCTCAATTGGGCGCCACGCGTCCTCCAAATCTGATGGTCCTAAACTCTCCCGATGCTGCTGTGGGCCCCAGGTCCTGGACGCTCTCGTTACTTCGCGTATCGGGGATATGAGGGAGCTGCTACTTGCGCTTCGAAACCGCGATGGGTGAAAAGGCGGGGATCCTAATCGCGCGCCAGGTGTCCGCTTCAGATGGACGGCTGAGACTGCCCCTTGATATTGCGGGCCCGACTTTGGGCGCCATCGACGCTTCAGGGTTCGGGGTTTAGAAATGTACAACAACATAAAACCTTCACCCCTTGAACTCGCGACTGCCGAAAATCCGACATGACTGGATCTCGCGCCACGCGTCCCTTTGATGGACGGCTGTTATTCTTCCCTACATACAATATGGGCGCGATCTATTTGTGCTAATCTCAGTGCAACTCTACTATCCGTGATTTCCCGCTGACCATCGATCTGCTCCTATGGATGAATCTGGGTCGTTGACAACATAATTTCGCTCGCTCACTTGATTTTTAGCCTGAAACGGGGCTTTACGTGCTACGCTTGGGTGTTCTTCATGCAACCTGCAGACCTAGATGCTCTCGATCCCAAGACAAGAATTATTGCTAACACCAACCACCGAGATGTTTCAGTTTTCCTAACGTCTCCTAGCTACAGAGATGGATTCCTTGTGTCTTTCCACCTCTCGACCATAGAAAATAAAAAATAAGTTTACAGATCTTAGATAGCACCGAGACTGGTACCGCCTCCAAGGCCATCCAATACATAGATTATGTTTCAAGTATCGATTTTTCTAGTGTATATCGGCCACCAAGAGTCAACCAATGGTTGCAACACTGTTTAATCCTCTTTTCAAATTTGATTAAAAGACACATCTAGTCCTCAAACAAACTCTTCTCAATTTTTAAATGGTACCCCAAATAACGAAATCCCACAGAAAGATCCTCAAAATTAAATGAGAGAATAGTTCTAAACATCTCCAAAGTTTCTCCTTGGATCCCATTAAAATGAAAAGTTGAGTTTTGAGGGACAATTTTTAAACCTGATGCACAACAGAATAATTCCAACAAAGTTTTGATCACTTTCCATTCATCCATAGAGGCTTTAGACATAATTAAAACATCGTCAACAAAAATAAGATGAAGACCTTTGATAATCCTTGATACCCTGACTCCAATTAATTTGCCTTCCGCTTGTCGTTTTTTTAAAAGAAGATTGATGCTTTCCATAACAATAATAAAAAGCAGAGGCGAGAGGGGACATCCTTGTCACAGTCCGCGTTTGCTTGTGAAGAACGTTGAAGCCTCCCCATTTATTTGTACTGCGAATGGGGGTCTAACCACACAACTCATAATCCAATGTATAGAATGAACATTGAATCTAGTTTGAACTAAGATCAGATGAAGGAAATCCCAGTTAACACAATCATAAGCTTTTATTAAATCCAATTTAAGAATCAATGATTTTTGTTTCTTGGCTTTGATACTATGCATACATTCTTGTTCCGTACCAATGGCATCCAAAATTTTCTTTCCATTTAAGAATCCAAGTTGTTAACTCGAAAGTTCCCTCGATAATACAGGCTTGATCCTATTTTCAATTACCTTAGATATCAGCTTATAACATAAATTGTAAAGAGATATTGGTCTATAATCTCCAAAGGTCCGTGGATTATTCTCCTTTGGAATCAACGCCAAGAAATTCATATTTAGAGAACTTTTAATCCTCCCTCTAATCCTTGTCTCTTCCACTAAATCGAATAGGTCATCCCCCACAACATCAATTTTTTTTATATAAACTCAACCGTCCAGTCGTCTGGGCCTGGAGTTTTTTTTAATTGAAAAGAGTTTTAGAATGCCCCATATTTTCTGTTTGGTAATCATTCTATCAATTAGACTCGAATCCTCAGCATTAATTTAGCACGGAAACAATCGCGAAAGTTCCAATTGATCCACAGGTGAAATAAAGGAATCCTTTGGAAATAATTTTTTGAAATATCTGTTTGCCTCCGCCTTTAGTTCTTCTTGACCTCTATGGTCCTGTCCTAGGTCATCCCAGATATCCCAAATATTCTTTTGATTCCTCTTCGTACTAGCGAATTTATGGAAATACTTAGTATTCCGGTCTCCACATTTAAACCAAATTGCACGACTCTTTTTCCTCCAATGTTCTTCATCAATGAGTAACAGTTGGTTATGTTCAGTCTCCAAAGACTTTATTCTACATTCACTGAAAGGATATTGCCCATACCTTGGAAAATATTTTAAAGTATCCATGATTTCCTCCTCAAGAGTTATAAGTCTTCTTTGTTGTGCACACCTTCTAAGTTTGGCCCAGTATTTAATCTGATTCTTTAATAAATTCATCTTCCAAACAAACCTAATCTGAACATGTGTTTCTTCTAAAAGGTATGGATCTCGCCAAACAACAATAACAATGGATGCGAAGTCTGCCTCATTCAACCAAGTAGGATTTAGTTTAAATGGAAAAGACATTGGGAAAGGTTGAAGATCAAAGTGTGAAACCACAGGAGCATGATTCGAGACAAATGGAAGGTCCATCCAAGACTGAAACCTGCCCACATCACTAAGTAGACTTTTTGAGACAAGTATTCAGTCCATCCTCTTTTAAATCCTATCCAAACCACTTGCACCATTCCTCCAGGTAGGTACCATCTCATTCGGAACCAAGTCTATGAAGTGATGATCCGACATCATTCCTTTGAAATAGTCTACCTATTTATCCAACTGAGTTGTCGCACCCTAGGCTTCATCAACTCCTAAAGTGAAATTTAAGTCTCCTTCAAGAATCAGGTTTTTAGTATCTAGTAGACCCCCCAAAACTACCCGATCCCAAAAAGTCTTTCTCTCAACACAAAGCCCATAAACATTTAAAAAAAAAAAATCATGTTTGTTTTCAAGTGAGAATCCTTTTAGAATAATGCCCCCACTACAAAGTGAAGGAACCAGAAGGATTTTTCCTGGGTCACAAGCTACCAGAAGACCACTCGAATTCTCCTCAGAGTTGACCGCACAAATGTACCAGTTTTGAACAAACTTTACCATAAAGTGTCAAGCCTTCTCCTCATCTAAAAGAGTCTCTTGTAAAAGGATCACATCCAGTTTTACTTTCCTACAAACTCTACAAATGGAGGCTTTTTTTAGGGTCCCCCCCACCCCTCGAATGTTTAGGGATAAAATGATCATGGCTTCGAACAAGCAAGGGATTTCATTCCTTTAAGAGACCTAGAGTCTGTAGCAGTAGTAGATTTATCAACAGGTGTGTTCACCGAGAGTGTAGCCCACTTCCAGGCACTTCTTGTCTTAATCGGGGAGGTGTCAAGTCCCAAACATTTGGACTAAGCATAACTAGAACCTTGCCCCCCACTTCAGAGTTCTGAAAGGTTCACCAAATCTGTAGAAACATGCAATGATAAAATATGATTTCCTTGATGGATCGTGAGTGGCACTGCGATATCAACCTCTCGAATGAGGGGAATTAACTATTCCAACATCTCCCCAAGAGAATAGTCACTAGGATTATCTTCTCGATAACCAGAAAGTAAAACATGCTCAGTACCCCCCAAAGCTTGCCCCACCCGAGAATCCATGTGAAAGGCTTGAGGAACAAAAGTGGAGGCCCCCACCTCCAAAAAAGTATCAGAGGCTAGGAGGCACACCCTAGGTTCTAACCAAGTGGTGTGGGCCCTTACAAAGCCGTTGACAGACTTGACAACCTCCAAGGCCAAGGTAGGGTCCCCAAAGGTACAGAACCCCACCGAGAGGATAAAAGGTTCTGAGAGGACATTGCAGTTCCATCAAAGAGACTAGTGCAGGGTCACATGGAGTAAAACCAGACTCAGCCCCCGATAGTGACAAAGCATCCAAGGTGAGCTTTTCGCAAGTAGTGAGAGAGTTTAAAAAACTGGGACAATGAACTTTTAATTTACCTATAAGGGTGTCCGAACTCGAGCCGTTCGGAGAGTCCAAGGGGACAGGACAAGGTACCTCGCGAGAAGTTGCGCTGAAGTATGGCGAATCACTTCTTTGCATTTTCTGTAGACGAGAGTTCTCTGACTCTTCCTTTTTCACATAGCTATGACAGGATCTTCTTAGGTGTCCCGTCTTGCGACATAGGGTACAACGAAATGGCATTCCCAAGTATTCATGTTTCTGAGAAAAGTATTAATCCCGCCACTGAATGTCTAGCTCTTACAACAAACCAGAATGGATCTCCACCTCTACCAACATCCTTGCAAGCTTACGTTCTAGCGCGCACATAGAACTTTCATCAACAACTATAAAGCGTCCCAGTGTGTTTCCAATGGTATCTAGCGCTTTCTTATTCCACAAATCTAACGGAAGCCCAGGAAGAAAAATCCTAAAGTCCCTAAATTGAAAGTAATCTTGCATGGGATTGAAAGAGATCCTCCATATCTTGAGCATCAAGCTCCCAGTATCAAATGGCCATAACCTACCAAGTATCTTCTCAACATCCTCCAACGAGTGAAAACTGAAACCAAGCCAACCTCGTGGGAGATAGAACAATTCCCGTGTATACCCTAACAAAGGGGACCAATTCGCCTTCACCCAGGTATGTAATAGGGTGGTACAATGCGAACGATGGGAGAACCTACCAACCAGAGCCATTAGCCCCAAGTTCACTGCTTCCTCCAGTCCTAAGCCATCCCCCAACACCATTTTCCGATGAGCCCGGTTAGGCAGCCACAACTTCTTTGTTGGTTGTCGTTTAGGGGAATACTTATGACCAGTCTGATAAGTCACTCCACCACCCCAATTCTTGTTCGCACCAGTTGAAACAACACACCTCGGAGGAGTAATACCAGAACACTCATTACCCAGTCTCTCTCGTAGCATGCTACCCGCACCAGAGAAATGAAAAGGTTATGTAGTATTCTTCGTAACTACAGAAGAGGGTAGCTGAGAAGATATTGGAGTGTCAGATTCATTAAACAGCCTAGCATGTTCCCAAGATGCCTCTTCAACCCCACTCATGAGTGCGTTAATGACTTCTTTTGTCATGGAGGTACCTGGAGCAATAAGAGGAGTGCCACCTGACTACCACTAAGGGAAGCTCAGGTTTGAACACCACGGATATTCACTCACCCCAAGATACAGTTAAAGCCAATAAATATATAGAGTGTAATCGCCAAGTCCGAAAAGATGTGCATTCAAAACTCCAGTCTATACAAAATAGAAACTGTTAAAATCTATGCCAAGTGGAACACACTAACTAAGCTACTCCAATGGAGAGCCACCACCAAGTCCTGCCAAAATAGCTTTATGGTATTGATATTTCATCAAAGATAAGACATAACCTCCGCTAAAATCCCTGAAATGCCTAGCCTAAAAGAAATATTCTCCCAATACCCCAACAAATGTACCAAACAAGACCTGCCAAATCTTAAATAAGGAGTTGCACCAACCTTACTACTGAAAATCCTAAAAAAAACCGAAATCTACCCAAACAGTGAAAAAAAAACCCCTAAATTCCATTCAAGTACAGGCTACATCAGTAGTAGTAACCTCCAAATAGGTGGCTCCTTCTGATACCCAGCCTGGTTAACATCCTCGCCATTAGAAGCCATCAGAAATGAGTTGCAGGCTTTTGAAAAACTTTCCTGCCCCCAAGACCGCACTAATTCGATGAATTGAGTTGCACCTTTTACTATTGTTAAAGTTAGGTATATGGCATATAATGGACAACTTTGCTTTACACATTTCTCATTTTAACTTATTAATATGAAATAAAATATTCTATATAGAATATTTATTAAAAATATAAATCATGATCACAAAACGCCCATTACGTAACATCTACAATTATGACAATAGAAAAATATATAAAAATATGTAGATATCGAAGTATCAATCACATAAATCAGACGAAGGCTTCCAACAAACCAAATGTCCATTAAGTAGTAATAAGAAAGACCGAAACATTTAGGAAGGAGCGAACATTGCAGGTAGATCAACACGGTCTTTAGGGTAATTAGCTTAATATGTGGAGCGTTCTTATTTGTTTGTATCATCATCCTTATTAGGGTCACCAACTTAATATCTGAATTAGATTATTCAATTATTTATACTCAAAGTTTATGGAGAAAATTTTCTAATGAAAATTATATGAGAAAACATTAAATTTGTGTTTTATAATGTTTTTAAATATTATACTTATATGCAATGAATATTTCTATTAAATATTAAAAAGATAATTTACTATGATTTCAATATAAATAATATAAATTGTTGATGAAAAATGAAAAATAATTTGATAATAAATAGTTTTTAATGTTGGAAAGGACCTAAAGTGGGTCTGTAATTTGGAAGTCATGAATGGGAAGGCAGAGGTTGAAGGGTTATCGCAGGCTTGAGCTTCTCCAGTTTTCTCGTTACCTTTCTCTGTCCCCCAATGGATCCCACCCATGAATAATTACTGAGAACTCCCACCTTCACGAGTCTATCGTAAGGGATGTGTTCCCTCCCAAGCAACGTGACGGGAAAACGACCCGTATGGATGCATTCAATCAATATGATAAAATGTTGATTGCGTTTTCCAAATGGCGAAAAAAAAAAGAGGCAGCTCGGATATTCGACTTAAAAGAGATAGCAAAGTCAAGTTCCTCCATCACTGATTAAGTAGGGAAAAATAATTTTGTGAAACCCGAGCCTCTTGATCTTGGAACAAAACGTCGGTGCATTCGTTCAAGAAGAAAAAAATGAAAATGGTGTATCGGGAGTACGTGAAGGTAAATGATGTGGTAGGACTTCTAGCCAAGGTTTTGGTGGGGCGCTTATGTGGGAAGACAGTTAGCCTCTAAAGGTTCGGGTTGAAGAGATTTGACCTATGCTTTTAGGATACATTTTGACCTTTCATACCTTGTTTTGAGGTTGGATATTCTTGCTAGGCTATTAGGTAGAGGAAGAAAAACATATCATACATAACAGAGCATAAACTAAGCAAGATCAAACTCGCATAAAACCAAGCACATCAATCATACACTTGACACAGTGATTTTTGTGGAAACCCAAATCGAGAAAAAACCATGGGCAATGATTATCGGTCTTTTGTTATTCAAGCGAGAACTATAATAGCCTTCATAGGCATACAACCATCCTCTCCTCACACACTCGTTGCTCCTAGCTCGCATTGTAATCTACCTCTCTAGGTATGATCGTATATATAACATCTATCACTCAGTTACACAGACTGATCATGAGTAGATCACATAGTTACACGAACAATTCAAAAGATTGCATGCATGCGCATGCGCATGTGCATGTGCATGTGCATTTGCATGTGAACGCATGAGGAAATTCGTTGGCATGTTTCCAACAATATCCACCTTGACAACAATTTACCTGATATATCATGCTCTTAATTAATTCATCACCTTTTATTCAAACCAAGAGAAGCCAGACACCACCCTAGCTTCTCTAACAAAACTCGTTTTGTAAACATATCTGCATAATTCACTTTTGTATGGACCTTTTCCAGAGCCACTCCACCTTCATCAACAAACTGTCTTACAAAATGGTACTTGACATAAATATGCTTCGTCTTACTGTGATAAGCTGGATTTTTAGCCAAATGAATAACACTTTGACTATCGCAAAATACTTTCACTTTGTCCTGCATCCTTCCAAACTCACCAATAAACCCTGTAACCAAATTGCCTCCTTGCACACATGTGGAACAACCATATACTATGCCTCAGTAGTGGATAAAGTGACTACATTTTGAATCTTAGACATCTAACTAATAGGTCCTCCTGCAAGAGTAAAGACATATCTTGAAGTGGATCTCCTTTTGTCCAAGTCACCTGCAAAATCTGAATCTACATAACCACAAACTGAATCTTTGGTACCATCATAGGTGATAGAATAACTGCTTGTGCCTCTAAGATATCGAAGTACCGATTTCACTACTTCACAATGCTCTTTTCCTAGATTTTCCATGTATTGACTGACAACACCAACTGCATGTGAAATATCTGGTCTAGTACTCACCATCGCATACATCAAACTTCCCATTGCATTAACATATGGTACACGAGACATATAATCCTTTTCTTCGTCATTACTAGGACATAAACATGATGAAATCTTAAAATGGGAAGTCAAAGAGATCTGTACAGGTTTTACATTATTCATACCGAATCTCATAAGTATTTTCTCCACATACTTTTGTTGTGATAACTAGAACTTACCATTTTTCCTGTCTCTATGTATCTCCATGCCTAAGATATGTTTTGTTGCTCCTAGATCCTTCATATCAAACACCCTAGCCAACTGAACCTTTAACCTGTTGATTTCGACCATGATCTTGCTTGCCACAAAATATCGTTAACATATAACACCAAAATAATGAACATGCCATTTTCCAACTTTTTGAAGTAAACACAATGATCATATTCACTCCTTGTAAAATTTAGGCTCACCATGAAGGAATCAAACTTCTTGTACCATTGCCTGATAGATTGTCTCAGGCCATACAATGACTTCTTGAGTTTATAAAAAAACTTCTTATTGCGATCCTGAACAAACCCTTCTGGTTGTTCCATATATATATCCTCATCTAAATCTCCATGTAGAAACGTTGTTTTAACATCTAGCTTCTCTAACTCAAGATCAAGTAAAGCAACTAGTGCTAACAGAACATGAACTGAAACAAGCTTCACAACTAGTGAAAATATCTCATGGAAATCAATACCTTGCTTTTGAGAATACCCTTTTTCTACCAGTCTTGCTTTATACCTTTTGACTTTATCATGAACACCCTTTTTCATTTTGTAGACCCACTTGCAGTTGACAACCTTCCTGTCCTTTGGAAGTTCTACCAGGTCCCATGTTTTATTCCTCTCTAAGGCATCCATTTATCCTTTCATAGCTTTCTTCCAATGAGCACTTTGAGATACCTTAATTGCTTCTTGAAAACAACTAGGTTCTCCATCAATAGAAACCAAAGCCACAAATGAAACATCATCGTCATACCTTATAGGAGGATTCTTGACCTGTGATGATCTCCTTAGAGATGGTTGAGGCATATCCTCAGTTTCCCAGATATTTTCTGCATCTTCATCTTCTTCTTCTGGAACTTCTTCATGCTCCTTCCTTCCGGAAAATGGTTGAGTTTCCAACTGAATTTTCTGAAATTGCGGTACATGTTCTTGTCTCACTTCAACATCTACCAATTCTGATTTTAAGAGTGAGGATTCATCAAATACTACATCTCTGCTTATGACGAGTTTGTGGGAAGTGGGATCCCATAGTCTGTAACCCATAACTCCATCACCATAACCAACAAAGACATATTTCTTTGATCTAGGATCTAACTTAGAACATTGATCTTTAGAAATAAGAGAATAAGCATCACAACCAAATATTCTCAGATTTGAAAAATCACATGAATGACTTGTCCATACCTCTTATGGAATATTACAGTTTATTATAGTTGATGGTGACTGATTTATCAGATAACATGTTGTAAGAACTACTTCTGCCCACAATTTATGTTGCATCTTGGCATTACTGAGCATGCTCCTTGCTCTCTCTAGAAGAGTCATATTCATGCATTCAACAACACCATTCCGCTGAGGAGTATAAACCATGGTATTATTTCTTTCGATCCCAGGTTCCTTGCAATAATTCTCAAATTCTAATGATGTGAACTCACCTCCATTATCTATCCTTAAATAGTTGATTGACCTGTCAGTGCTCTTTTCAACCAAAGCCCTGAATTGTTTAAAAGTAATAAATACATCATCTTTTATTTTAAGTAAATAGACCCAAACCTTTCTAGAGTAATCATCTATAAATGTCACATAATATGACGATCCTCTAAAAGAAACTGTAGGGTATGGTCCCCAAACATATGAATGAATGTAGTCTAGGATACCTTTGATTATATGCCTTCCCGCTTTAAACTTTTGTCTACATTGTTTTTCAAAAACATAATACTTGCAGAAATTCAATTTCAGAAACTTGAAACTTGGAAGTGACTTACAATCAACCAGTACCTTAAGCCCTTTCTCAATCATATGACCCAAATGATGATTCCATAAATGAACATAGTCACTTGCATCTTCAGATGCGACAATTGCTTAATTTAATTTTTTCCTTCCTTCAAGATGATAAAGGTTCTCGATCCTCTTTTCCTTCATGACTACTAATATGCCTTTGGACACCTTCAATACTCCACCTTGAGTTGTACACCTGTAACCAGCAGAATCTAGAACTCCCAAAGATATCAAGTTATTTATTAGTTCAGGTACATGTCTTACATCTGTTAATGTTCTTACAGAACCATCATGCATTCTAATCCGGACGCTACCAACTCCAACAATTTTACAAGAAAAACCATTTCCCATAAAAACAAAACCATCATCAATAGATTTCTAAGTTGAGAACCAATTTCTATGAAGACACATGTGGCTGATGTGAAACATCACAAGTAGACAATACCTCATCAACCATACCTGAACTGGAACCTGAACTTATTTAGGATACATTAGCTTCATTTGCTTCTTTTTCGGAGTCCTCCTTAGCTGCATTCTGGCTTTTCTAGCAATCCTTTTTGAGATGCCCAAATTTTCCACAGAACCAACATTTCTTCTTACTCTTCTTTCCCTTTGATTTAGACCTTGATGTACCCCTTTGAATTTTCCCTCTTTCTATAGATCATCCTATGACCACCATTGCTTTTGCTGTAGAGTTTTCCTTATTGGATTTCATCCTCATTTCCTCACACAATAGAGCTCCCACAACAGTGGCATAATCAATGGCATCTATTGTGTTAAACCACACAACTGTGACCATATGATCCCAGGACTCAAGAAACAAACACAGTAGCGTAATATCCTTGTCCTCATCATCAAACTTTACTTCCATAGCAGTTAATTGACAAATAAGAGTATTGAAGACATTCAAGTGATCAACAATTTTCGTACCTTCTTTCATTCGCATGTTGTACAACTACTTCTTCAAGAAGGTTTTTTTTGACAAGTTCTTTGTCATATACCGACTCTCCATTTTGGTCCACAAACTTGATGTTGTCTCCTCTTCAGTGATGTTAAAAAATACCTCATCTTCCAGACACAAATGAATAATACTGAGGGCTCTTGCATCGAGATCCTCTCAGTCCTTGTCTGTCATGCTTGTTGATTTCTTTGTCTTTCCAATCAACGCCTTTTGCAATCCTTGTTTCACAAGAAGATCCCGCATCTTGAGTTTCCATAGCACAAAGCTATTCTTATCATTGAACTTCTCCACCTCAAACTTAGAGCTTTGCACTTTCTCCATTAGCACACACCGCCCAAAACAAAAACACAGTTTCTAATAAAAACCAGGCTCTTATAATGAAGAAACAAGTTGGAATTTTTTTTTTAATATATATATAATATATTAAAAAAAAAACTTTAAAAAAATCCACTTCTTAAATAAAGGTATCCACCTCACCCTTTATTATATCATATCTCACATTAAAAGTACACACCTCCACCTTTTTATATTATAAAACCCATAGCCATATCTTAAGGCTCATGACCATATCATTTTTGAATAAGACAAAAACCTTCAAAACTTTAGTTTATACCATGCATGTAAATATATGGTTTTTAAGATCACTACACCTTGTTTAATGGATCACCTGAGACTATTTCCTAATTGCTGCACTGTGTTAATGTGTTAATGGGTAGCCTGCGATGATTTGCACTCAAATCATCGCACCTTGTACTCAAATCATCGCACTGTGTACAATATGCTTCCTATGACGACGCCGCACTATGTGCGACGTACAGCCTGCAAAAATTTCGTAATTTTGGAAAGTTTAGTAATTTTCCCTTATATTGTCGCACTGTCCCACAGGGACGACCCACGACGATGTAATAAAACCCAGTCTCGGATCTCCACTTCCACTTCACTTGGCTTGCCTCGTCTCTTCGATCCAACGACCAAATTCTTTTCTCCTTCGCTCTCTTTCCTTCAACTCTAAGCTCTGATACCACTTGTTAGGAAGCGGAAGAAAAACATAGCATACATAATAGAGCATAAACTAAGAAAGATCAAACACACATAAAACCAAGCACATCAATCATACACTTGACACAGTGATTTTTGTGGAAACCCAAATCAGGAAAAAACCACGAGCAATGATTATCGGTCTTTTGTTATTCAAGGGAGAACTACAATAGCCTTCATAGGCATACAATCATCCTCTCCTCACACACTCGCTACTCCTAGCTCGCATTGTAATCTATCACTATGGGTATTCTCGTATATATAACATCTATCACTTAGTTACACAGACTGATCATGAGTAGATCACATAGTTACACAAACAATTCATAAGATTGCATGCATGCACATGTGCATGTGCATCTAGATGTGAATGCATGAGGAAATTCATTGGCATGTTTCCAACAATTCTTTATTCCTTGTTGGAACAAAGATGTTAGTCATATTTATGAGAAACTCTATAACTGGGGACCCTTGAGCCTTGTTCTTAAGGACTCGGGTGTGGATTTCACTCTTGGAGCGAACCTTTCACTGCTCAACTTGTTTGAGCCATCCACCCCAACCCACCATTAGTTTTTTGGAATAAAGAAATATTTGAATTTATTGTGAACAAGATAGGGAAGTTTACAGGCTTAGAAGAAGAGTGGGAGCACAAAACTGATTGACACTCAACATAGATAGTTGTCGAGGTTGACTTGTAAGATGGATTGAATGAAGAACTAGAGTTAGTCTGTGGAAATAGTGTGTGGGTCCAATGTATCCATGGTGGGCACGAAATCTAATCCATAAAATATGTTTATTTCCCAACAACATGCCAAAACAGAAATAAGAAATGGTCGACAAGACACCATTGATTGGGCCGTTAGAGAAGGGAAAGCATAGCCTATGGGTTCCCCATGATTTTTTTTCTTTTAATGTTGGTGGGTTGGGGGGTTCCCATAATGTTCTTTCCCTCGAAAGGGCTAATTAGAGCCCATCATCTAGATGTACTTTTTAATCAAGGGACAATGTGCATGAGGGGGGAGTCATATCTTCCTTGTCCCCTTGGTTGAGAGATTGGTCCTTCTTCCTTCTCAATGCAAATGGTCACTCAACTAGACTAATCATAGCCTAGAGACCGGGTCTAGTAGAAAAGGCCACACTCTTTCTTCTTTCTGTAATTGTGGTAGAACTAGAGCTAAAAGAATTAGATTTTCATCTAATGTTTATAAATATTTACAGGTTGTATGTAGATAGAAAGCAATTCCATAAGGCCTTAGATATGTCAAGAATTTACGAGGAAGGAAATATCATCTTGAGTGGTGATATTAATATAAAACTGTCTTTGGAAGAATTTTGGGGAGAGAATCCAAGGAAAGATACCTTAAGTGATTTTCTCATCCACCTCTTCGGAGAGCTCCAGGCAATTGATATAAAACAAGTCAAATTAATTCCTACCTCGAGAAATGGCTGCTAGGGGGCCAACGGGATCTCCAAATGTGTCAACCGTTTTTTAATATAAGAGTCTGCGATGACAAATGGGCTTTGGAAATCCAGGGTTGGATCTGATGGCATACAAAAATAACCATGAATACAAAGATAAAATAGAAATAACACTTCATTTCATTAATATCAAAGAACTGAAATTCGTTTATAGACAAAATAGAAATAAATTAGCTAGGGTGCTGGTAGCTTATCTCTGAGAAGAGATGTGGCGGCTACAGGCCTCTAAAATTTGTGTTACAATGAGGCTCGAAGGCCTATCTATTATTGAGAAACAATGGAAACCCTAAACATCCAAAAAACCTAACCCTGGGGGATGAAACGCCAGAATATGGGCCCTGTCGGGGTAAATTGGTACATCAATTTCCCGAGGTCGTAACTTTGGCATACTATCTCTATTTGACGCATATGATACATCGTTAGAAAGATCTATCCGAGGACTAAAATTTCTAGCAAGAAATATCATGATGGGAACTTCACAATTGGTAGATGTCCAAAAAACCATCTTTTAGGGCCTCAAAATGGCTACGGAAGTTCAGGACCCGAAAAAACTGCCAAAAATAGTGAATTGTGCTACAATTAAGGAAACTGAAAAACTAAAATAAACAATGGTTGGGGTCCAAGTGGAATAGGAGGGTGGCCGCGAATATCCACCTAGAACATTCCTCCCCCCTTAGAAAGCAATGGTCCCCATTACGTTGAGTTCATCCATGAGATGAGGAAACTTCTACTGAACTTGGTCCTTGGTGAGCCACTTGCCTTGGTGAAGGAGTTGGCCTACTTTGAGAACTCGATATAGCTAGATCCTTTGTTGGCTGGTGTTCTTGATCTGTGTGTCCATAATCCAATCAGTTGTGGCTTGTTCCATGTAGTCTGGGCTTAACTCTATTGGTGTGAGTTGTTCTGCCATGTCAGATGTGTCCAGTAGAGGTGTAAAGTAAAGCCAAAGGAGGTCCACATTGAAAAATGGGTGAAGGACAAGGAATGGTGGGATACTGAGCTCGAAGGCATTGTCCCCTACAACCTTGGTGATGGTTTATGGACCATATCGGAGTGGGCGAAGCTTACGGTGGGGTCCAGCGAGGCGCTCCTTCTGCAAATGTAGCCACACTTTGTTGCCCACTTGAAAGTTGTGTTGCACCTTATGTTGATCATGATGTTGCTAGTACTTAGCATTGGCTCAGTCCAATATGTCATGAACCTGTTGGAGAATGTGCTGAATGCGCTCAACGAATTGTTTCGCTTTGGCAGCTTTAGACTAGACATGAGCTGAATCAGCCTGTGTAGCTGCAAATGGTATGGCTACATCAATGGGACATAGTGGTTGGAATCCCAAGCCCACCTAAAAGGGGTTGTGGTCAGTTGAGCTGTGGAGGGCTCAATTGTAGATATGTTGTACATAGGGTAGACTCTCATCCCACGTGCGTGGATGATTTGAATTGTACATGTGCAAAATGTGTATGATCATCCTATTGACGACCTCTGTCTGGCCATTAGTTTGGGGATGGAAAGTTGTGGACTTAGTGAGATTGGTGTCTAGCATCGACCAGAGGTTGGACCAAAATGTACTAAGGAACCTGATGTCCCAATCTGAGATGATATACTATGGGATCCAAAAGTGTACCCACACTCGTTCAAACAAGAGTTTAGTAGTCGCTTCTGCTCTGATATTCTTTTTGTAGGCCTCCATAATGGTCATCTTCAAGAATCTATCGACGACCACAAAAACATAGTCGTTTCCATTCTTAGTAGAAGGAGGCTTGGCATATAATCCAGGGAGATGGATTCCCAAGGTTGAATAGGGGTAGGCAACGAAGTATAGAGGCCTTGCTTCTTGATGGTCGGTTTGGCAATGGCCCAGGCAGTGCAGGATCTGATGTACTTCCCGACATGTTGTCGAATATTTGGCCAATAGAAATACTTTTGCAGTACTCCCACTGTTTTCTCGACCCCGAAATGCCCAACGACCCGACTATAGTGCACTTTCCAAATAATCTTGACACGCTCGGTTGAAGGAATACAAAGGTGTCCAAGGTGACATAGTAGTGCATCCTAGAGGTGAAAATTTGGAGCTTGGTTACCCTCCAAGAGTGTCTTGTATGTGTGGCCGATATCTAGATCGCTTTTATAGAGAAGCGACCAATCAGAAGTCTCATTCCCACAAGAGTTGAGCATGGTGGTTATCACCATGATCGATGGTCGACTGGCAGTTTGAAACATTATTGGTGCTGCCCTTCTTGTACTTGATGTTCAAATGAAACTATTGCACATATGTGGACCACTTTTGATGGTGATCATTCTGCAACTTCCCTTATGTCTGTATGAACTGCAGGGGTCGGTGGTCTGTGTGGATGATCGTTTCCTTCCCCAAAATGTAATGCTTCCACTCTCGGCAATCCTGCACAATGGAATGCATTTCTTTTTCATAAGTGGGATACTTTCGGACTGTGTTAGCCAATGTCGCACTGTGATATGCCATTGGATGCCCTTGTTGAGTAAGAACTTCCCCAATAGAATAGTCAGAGGCATATGTCTCAATCTCAAATGGTTGTTGCAAGTCTAGTAATGTGATCACTGGGGCACAACAAAGGCGATGTTTCAATTCTGTGAACGCCTTCTTTTGAGATTTTGACCAAAATAATTTTTCTTTCGCTCATCCCTTGGTGACTTGACTCAAGGACCAAGTGATAAGAGAGAATCCCAACATGAACCTACAGTAGAAATTAGCAAGACCCAGAAAGCTGCGAAGCTCTGTTAGAGTGGTCGGGGTTGGCCAATCCCGGATGACTTGGATATTGGTTGGATCCACATGCACCCCATGCTCATCAGCAATGTATCCCATATACTGAACCTGGGTCATGCCAAAAGTGCACTTCTAAAAATTGCCACACAACTTGTGTTTCTATAGTGTTTGGAGGACTTGTTGGATGTGATGGAGGACCAACCATTCGAAAAGGCCCTCCTTGGATTTGAAGGAAGTCTTCCACACATCGGACAATTTTATTGGTACCTGGTGATACCTGGACTTCAAGTCGATCTTGCTAAAATATTTCACTCCTTTGAGTTGGTCCAGAAGGTCATCAATCCATGGGATCGGGTACATGTTCTGGATGGTGATCTTGTTTAGTGCCCAATAGTCAATACAGAGTGTCGAAGTCCCATCCTTCTTCTACACCAACATGATCGGGCTCCCACGGGGCAATGAACTTGGCCAGATGTGACCTTTCTACAACAACTCCTAGATCTGTTGCTTTATTTTATTGTTCTCCAGAACAAAGCGCCGATAGATCGATCCATTGGGAAACAATGCACCTGGGTCAGATCGATGGAGTGCTTGACCTGACAGTGCAGAGGCACCCTTGCGGGTGAGGTGAATATGCCCCAATACTACTCCACGACCTTGTCCATTCATTTTTGTCGTGCGGAGGAGCCCTGTCTAGAGGTCATGGACATAGTCTTCTTCTTTCCTTGAGGGCGCATCATCAGGAAAACAAATTTCTCGGTTTTGGAAATGAGCTTACTACATTGTTTTGCAGTAACCAAAGAGATAGTGATAGGCGGTGGTACCTATGGTATCCTGTACAACTTATTTCCCAAGGTAACAATAACAACGTGAGGCCAGGAATCATACACAGCTTGTCGCTTCCACAAGTATGGTTGGCCTAATAATACATTACAAACATAAAGAGGAGCAATGTCACATAGTACCTCATCGGTGAAGGGCTTGATGTTGTAGGGAAGGTAGCATTGTTGGTTGACACAAAGATCTTGTCCTTGGTCAAGCCACCCGATGGTGTACGACTGTGGGTGTGTTGTGGTCGACAAGCCCAACCGCTTCACGACCTATGCTAAAATGAGGTTCTTTTGGCCCCTGCTGTCGCGATGAACTGTAGTGGGGAACCTTGTACCCACATCTGGGAGTGGAAGAGGTGCTCCTCCTCCTTTGGATCTTTTGGTTCTTCCTTTTGGACCTTCGTGGTGGCAACGATGGCATTGGGCTCTGCATTGATAATTTGCTTCCCTCTGTCCTTCCCCTTCTCGGTTTTTGATTTAGTGTCGGAGCATGCATCTGATTTAGAAGCCTGCATCTCGTCCACCATTGACTGTTTGGCTCGACACTCACTTGTGTTGTGAGTGGAGCTCTTATGGAACTCACACCACTTTCCCGTGTCATTCTTTGGCTTCGCGATGTTATTCTTTACTTGCAGCTTTGGCAGGTTGTCTTGAGCTGCCATGCATTGGCTTTGTCCTTTGTTCTGTGGTTTGGGGGCACCTTTCGCTTGCTTTTGATTCATAGATCCAAAGTCTCGCTTCTTATGTTTTAATTTCTGCTCAATCTTGGCAACATACCAGTATGTCGTACCAAGTGAGGATATGTCGAGGAACTCCATTTCCTACTGAATTTATCTGTGTAGATAAATGTGGTACTTCAACACCAAATGTTTCTCTGAATATTTGATACCCAACTTTGTGTGCAGGGTATGGAATAGATTCACCAACTCATACACATCTTGATCCCTTTGCTGCCACAACATATTCCATTGTATTTACTTGTCCTCATAGCTCCCCATGGGATAATATTGTTCCTTGATGGTGTCTCAGAAATAATTCCAAGTTGATACGACCGATAATAGGGAGGGATCCTCCTCGTCCTTTTTCTCACAATAGGTTTCCCACCAGTGCTTGACATGGGGGGCGACTTTGAGCAGTGAAAAAATAATGTTCTCCCGGTCGAAAAATTCATGAATCGAGAAATATCCTTCTAATAGATTCAACCATCTATCTACGACATCTGCATCTATTTGACCATCAAATATGGGAATATCAAAGTTTACTTGTACCTTAAAAGGGGTTTCACCTTGAGAGTGGTTGTTGGATGCAGATGCGTCGCCAGTGGGCAACTGTTGAAGGACCTGGACGAATTTATCCATCATCACGTTCCTTGGTTTTCAAGGGCCTCCTCGAGCAATATTTTGATAGGATCTCCCCCCCCTCGTCTTTCTTTTCGTCCCCCATGGGTGGACGTCGGGGTTTGCAAGGCTGATCTTGCAAAGGTTCAACCAGATCAAGCCATATCTCCTTATACCCCGACCTTGTTGGGGACATGCAAAGAAAGATCGAGAAAGAGCAGACCCTCTGATACCACTGATCCAGATTTATGCAGGAACGCAACAGAATACACAAATAACCATGAATACAAAGATGCAGTGGAAATAACACTTCATTTCATTAATATCAAAGAACTGAAATTTGTTTATAGACAGGATAGAAATAAACTAGTTAGGGCATTGGTAGCTTATCTCTGAGAAGAGATGTGGCAGATGTAGACCTATGAACTCTGTGTTACAATGAGGCTCGAAGGCCTATATATTATTGAGAAACAATGGAAACCCTAAACATCCAAAAATCCTAACCCTAGGAGTTGAAACGCTAGAATATGGACCCTGTTGGGGTAAATTGGTACAACAATTTCCCGTGGTCATAACTTTGACATACTATATACATTTGATGCATATGATACATTGTTAAAAATATCTACTTGAGGACTTCAATTGTTGGTATAAATGTTAGAAAACACTGCCCAAAAAAAGTCGTTTAGGACCTCAAAACGACTCCGAAAGTTCAGGACCCGAAAAACTGCCAAAAATAGTAAATTGTGCTACAATTAAGGAAACTGAAAAACTGAAAGAAATAATGATGGGGGTCCAAGTGGAATAGGCGGGTGGCCACCAATATCCACCTGGATCAACTAAGGGCTTGAGAAAGGGGATAATTCAAGGGGGATAAAGCCAATGCAATATTATAATATATTTCTAAACTCCTAATTCTTATGAAATGATTTTATCATTAGTTCCTAAATGGTGGAACAAATTACTAAGTGGAGGAAATGGTAGTTCTTTAAGTGTCGAGTGTCAAAAAGGGCACATGCATATTTAAATGAGGATATTGATGTAATTTTCATTCCCATTCATTCCATTCTTCCATTCCATCACTATGACTTTTTCCTGAGGAGTGTGAGATATGGAGTTGTTATTGCCTTATAAATCATTAATGGTCTAGGTTGAAGAAGCAAGTTGTCAGGCCTGTGTAGAATTCTCCTTGGTTGAGAGAATTGTTGGGATAGATTTCCCCATGTGATCGCTTAGCAAGTGTTGTAACTCTTTAGGGTGCCCTTGTGTTCAAAGTATTATAGAGCTTGAAGACTTCATGGCCGCCCTGTTACTGAGGCCCTAGAAGAGGAGGGGTACAACCATAGGACTATGGAGTAAAGAATGGGTACATGTCCTAGGGTGGGATAGGCTATGGGGAATAATAGGCTGTGAGGTGGAACTGCTACTGGAGTTGGTGTCGTTGGCCTTGTCCTTAGTTGAGTGTTATTTGACCTTAGTTTGGATGAGGTAGCCTCTACCATGGATGAGTCATAACTGTTGTTTGGGGGTGACTTACTATTGGGATTGAATGAGCAACAAAGACTATCATCGAGAGGAAGGTCTAGAGGAAAGACTAAGGTCTGCATCTAATTGGTGATTTTAATTAAAATATAAATGTGCTTTCATGTGTTTATGATGATTACTATGTGGTTATTTCTGATAATTTTATTGTGGTATAATTATTTTAATTCTACATGGATTATGTTATGTTAGGACTGCATAATTGTGTTCATATGTATGACATATTAATTATTTATTGGTATCATAGAATTAATGGAAGGAATTGAAGAAAATATGAAAATTTAGTGCTTCACAAAAGTTGGGTTTCAGTGACATGCCTAGAAGTGAGTGTGGGTTATGTTACAAAAGTTGTGATATAGGAGAAACAATATAGGTACTTAGTCTCTTTCCCTCCCTAACTAGTCAAGAAATCCTTTCGATTGTAAAATATTTCAAAAATGGTAAGAATGCTTGCCCGTACGGACTATCATTGGAG
The DNA here is from genome assembly GCA_009831015.1 of Picea engelmannii. Lineage (NCBI taxonomy): Eukaryota > Viridiplantae > Streptophyta > Pinopsida > Pinales > Pinaceae > Picea > Picea engelmannii. The sequence continues at coordinate 1,248 of WSFP011424086.1, read as the reverse complement.
TTTTTTCTTGGATTCTATGACCTACTAAAGGAGGATTTATTAAATCTAAAAGAGTAGGAAAAATTTTGGGGCATTGAACTCCACTTTCATAGCACTTATTCCCAAAAAAACAAAACCCATCCATCTTTGCAGACTTCAAAAAAATATCCTTTGCAATGTTATCTATAAAATTTTTGAAAAAAATATTGCAAAAAGGTTGAAGTGTGTGATGGAAGAACTCATTTCTGAACAAAAAATTGGATTTCTTTGAAATCGACAGATCCATGATATTGTAGTCATTGACTAGGAAGTTCGTGCTTGCATTAACATTTCTAAACTCTCAACCATTGTGCTGAAGAAGATAAACCTCTCCGAGGATTTCGTCAAACTAAGTTGGGTTTATCTCAGACTGCTTAAGTCTGGGATAAGCCTAAACACATACAATTGGATTATGGGATGCATCTAATGAGTCTCCTTTGTTTCCCTTATAAATGGCTCTCCTTCATCCTTCTTCATGGCCTCTCGAGGTCTTCGTATAGGGTCCTTGTTGTCTCCCTTGATGTTCTTGCTCATGACAGAAGGACTTCATGCTCTCTTGAAAGAAGCCAAATGTTGGGGAAGACTTAAAGGATTTAAAGCCACCTCTCTTGACTTCTTTTTGTAGATGATGTCCTTGTATTTGATGCAGAAGCAATGGAAGACTTATAGGTTCTAAAAGAAATCTTAGCAACCTTCTGCAAATAAACTGACATGCAGATCAGATTGTCAAAGTGTTTCCTCCTTGCCAACAAATTTTTAAAAGCTTTGCATGCTTAGGTAAAGGATATTCTTTCTTTCCCATCTCTGGACTTTGAAGGAGGGTTCAAGTATATTGGTTTCCACTTAAAACCAACTGACATGGAGATCAAATTATCAAAGTGTTGCCACCTTGCCAACAAATTTTTAAAAGCTTTGCATGCTTAGGTAAAGGATCTTCCTCCTTTTCCATCTATGGATTTTAAAGGAGGGTTAAGTATATTGGCTTCCACTTAAAACCAAACTATTATAGATATGATGATTAGATATGGTTACTCAAAAATATTGAGGATATAATCTCTTTATTGGTAAACAACTTACTCTCGAGGGGAGGATTCCTCACTCTCCTCAAATCAATCCTTGGAAGCATTCCATTTTATTGGATTTCTATTGCCATAATTCCCAAGGGACTCTTAACAAAAGTCAGAAAGAAGTGTTTCCACTTCCTCTAGTTGGTTAAAAATGACTGAGACG
>ML864320.1:9388-22542 GCA_009831015.1 Picea engelmannii | reverse complement strand
AACATAATGTCATAGACAGTGTCCATGACAAAAGGAATATTACTTAGCTATCAATTCAATGCTAATTCAAAATCAGATAGCCGATTCATATACAAATTTCAAATGGCAATAGTTGCAAAAGTGTGCACCTCATCAACAACAGCAACAGCAAATGCTTCTTGGTAACGACTTAAGCCTGCTGTAAGAGATGCAATAAGGTGTACTTGACTATACTTTCCTTTGTGAACCTTCATAAAACACTTCAAGACATATGGTTCACATTCACTCCAGGGCAGTTTGCGAAGTTGACGGCAGACATGCTCTATAGACTGTTTATCCAAGTCTGAAAAAAGTAGTTTCCGCACATACTGCACGACAAAGCAAAGAAAAAAATCTCACTATTAACACAATACAACATCGACAGCACAAGAAGACAACTCATGAAAGCTTCCATGATAGATAAAAACCTAAAGATGGATCTCTTAATAAATCAAAGCCCGTGCCTAACTGAAATATATGTTCATACCTGATGCAAAGGAGGTCGAACTTTAGAAACCCTGGCAGATTTTTCAGGAGGCTTACAAAGATAATAAGCATTCTCAACCAATGTACTGTGCCGGGCATCAAGATTTTTCACATTTTTCAGTCGCATCATTATTTCTAACATGTTTGCCATGCGTATGGTTGTTTCGGGTGAACGATACAAGAAGCGTCCACAGGTTTCAAGCAAATTGCACGCGACATCAATATTGTGATGAGTGAAGTCATCCAAACAGGCCTGGTAATCAGATAAAATAAAGCTTAATCTATAATTAACAGAATAAGGCATCAATATATTAAACTATACCACAATAATTCTGACTGCTAGAAGTTGTTGCTCAGAAACTACGAAACTTCCAGATAAATATGTGAATAATGATCATCTACTTATCATGCAACTGAAGATCATTTCTGAAATTCCTCATATATGATTAGTCTACAGGGTCAAGATGATAGAATTACAGTCATCGAAAGATAGAACAGAAAAGAAACCAACAAAAGCAACAACTCCATTTCTGGTGAAAACTGAAATTCTGGAAATGTAACCTGAGTCAAATGATTCTATAAAACAAGTGGAGTGTAAAGAAGAGAATCAAAGAGCCTTAACCCATTCAAAAGACAGATAGCAAAAATCTTGCCACATCAGTTTCAGATTTATCATTCAAACTTCAGCAAGTTTTGGTTACTCGCTATTTATTACCAAGTTTTAACATTCTGCTTCACCATTAAAGTGGTAAACGCATGATATCTTCACTTCAGGCCAGGTAAAATGTGTCTATTGTCAGTGGTCACTTGTTTGCAGCACCAGAGATGTTTGTACATTTAAAATTTAAACATTAATACTATGTCTACATTCACCTTTTAGTAAAAACAAAAAAGTTCAGTTTTGGAATAAGCAGATCTGCATGTTCAAAGCAAGAAGAGAGGCAATACCATTAAATTAAGCTTTAACATTGATTAATGCAAAGCAGTTGCCATGACAACAATTTTTAGTCAAAGATTTGCATTTGTTCCACATTCTACTTTGCATAGTTTCCCTTCTTTTATTTCCATTCTTGCCTTTTTATTTTTGAACAATGCTTCTTATATTACATTTAAAAAACAGTTCTTTTACATAAAATGTTCCATTTGCCAAGGACTAGATAAACTAGTTTTGGTCCTTGATCGCTGAAGACTTGATTAAGAAGAATGCTTCTAACAAAAAGGAGGAATGGGGTATGAAATTCACATTGTGCTGCAGGTATGAGAAGCGTTTATCGATAGGGCTTTTTAAGGCGTTTAGCATGTTACCTTCTGGATCTGCACAAAAGATAAGTCCAATTGTCCAAGTACAAATCCTAGAAGAACTTTTGGAAGTTCTACCCACTATCACCTCAGTTGAACCTCCCTTCACTTTAGGCTAGCTCTTCTCCGGCACAAGGGGGGATTCCCTAATAAGACTACAAATCTGTCCTTTGTAAAGCTGTTAATAAAAACAGATTTGTAGAATGTAGGTTATGTTTTGATTTCTTAAATAAAAGAGCGAGAAGACAAGCAAGACCGAGTGCCTTGTCCTTTGGGCAAATGGAGTCACAGCATTTCTTGATGAAGAAGTTTGAACTTTGAAATGCAAGGAAGAAATCAGCAAGTTATGTGTTAATTTCCTTTAAACTCAGCAAACAGAAATAAAATGCCAATGATTTTTCCTTACCCAGAAATTTATTTATGCTAATATAACTTATGAAAATAATGCATTAAATTTACAGCTGAGTTATTTAACTAAAATGAACAGCAGAAGCAAATAGAAACCAAGCACATAAAATAGGAACACACCAGAAATACCCTGGAAACCCTGTGTGGGGAAAACCAACAGAAGGGTTTTATTGGATTCAGAGGAATTAATTTACAGCAACAAAAAAATCAGAAATTTCTTACAGCCCGGCAAACTCAGCCTGTTTGTTCGGACCTCCCTGCTTTTTCGGCCCCACTTTTTCGGTCCTGCTTTTTCTGCTGGAACGGCCTGCACTCAGCTCACTTCCTCTGCTGCTAAGTCACCCTTCCTCACTTTTCAAAATCGACTTCCTCTTCTTCAACCAGCACCTTCACTCATTAGCAATTTAGCTCAACACACAATGTGTTATGTCCTTCACCCTCAGCCTCCTTTTATCACTCTAACGCACCTTTTCTTAAGTCTTTTAGAAGCCTCCAGAAATTCACTTTAGTGAATTATTAATTTCCAAAAAGTCACTTTTCAGAAATCTAAGTGAAAAGTCAATAAAAGTCATTTAAATGACTTTTATACTTTTACTAAGTTAAAACTTTGGATAATATTAATAAAGTTGATCTGGGTATTTAATTGTGTCCATCAGCTAGCCTTGGACACATAGGATTAGCTGAGACACCTTCTAAGCTACCAAATTAACACTCCCTCCTAGCGAGGAAGGTGTTTTGTACCACCCCCAACTTGTCCGTAAAGAAGACAAACTTGCCTTTCATCAAGGACTTCGTGAGAATGTCTACCATCTGCTCTCCTATAGGCACATACTGTAGCTTCATTGTCCCCTTCTGCACATAATCCCTGATGAAGTGAAATTTGATCTCTGTGATTGGATTTGTCATGAAACACTGGATTCTCAGAGAGCTTGATGCAACAATGATTGTCACAATGAATGACAATCACATCCAACTCCGGGGCAAACAAACCGATGAGCAACTTACGAAGCCAAACGGCCTCACATGCTACGAAGCTAGCTGCATGTATTCTGCCTCAGCAAATCTCAATGCCACTGACTTTTGCTTCCTATTGAACCAGGAAACAACTCCTGATCCCAAGCTGAAACAACAACCTGAAGTACTCTTCCTGTCCACCGTGTTGCCTTCCCAATCTGCATCTGTAAAGCCTGTCAGCTTCACCCCATCTCCCTGGATATAACTCAACCCATAGTCGACCATGCCATGCAGATATGTCAAAGCATGCTTCGTTGTCACCCAGTGTAACCTCCTCGGCTCAACCATAAACTGACTGAGTGTGTTAACCGCAAAGCATATATCTGGTCTAGTGTCGACCAAATACATCAGAGAGCCAATCAACTGTCTATAAAGAGTAGGGTCCATTGCCTCTGATCTGGAAGCATCTATCTTCTTCCAGTTGGTCACCATGGGCATAGACATAGGCTTGCAGTCCAACATCCTGAATCTCTTCAGGATCTCCACCACATACTTCCCTTATCCAAGGGAAGTCTGACCATCACGCTGCCACACCTCTAACCCAAAAAAGTAGTGCATCAACCCCAAATCCTTCATCTCATACTCTAAAGCAAGATCCCTCTTGCACTCTGCAATGAGCCTCTCTAAACCTATAAGAAACAAGTCATCCACATACAACACAAGAATGAGTGGCTCACCTCCAACAATGATGTAGTAGAGGTTGGTGTCTGCCTCACTCTTGGTGAAGCCCATCCCCTGCAAGTAGTTGTCAATCAGTGAGTACCATGCTCTGGGAACTTGCTTGAGCCCATACAAGCCTCTCCTCAATATACACACATGAGAATCCCTCCCATGCACCTCAAAACCCTCCGACTACTTGATGTACACTTCCTCCTCAATGATGCAATTAAGGAAGGTCGTCTTCACGTCCATTTGGTGGATCTTCCACCCCATCTTTGATGCAATCGAGATCACGGCCCTAATCGAAGTGTATCTCGACACTGGGGCGAATGTTTCATCATAATCGATTCGCTCCTTCTAAGAGAACACCTTAGCCACAAAGCAGGCTTTGAACTTCTCCACACTGCCATTCGCAGCGTGTTTGATCTTATAGATCCATCTAGAGCCAATCACCGATTTCCCCTCTGGCCGAGGCACCACCTCCCATACATCATTATTCATGATGGAAGCATACTCTTCCACCATGGCATCTCTCCACACATGTTGTTGTGATGCCTCCTCAAAGCTAGAAGGTTGAACCTCCAATAGCTCACTCATCAAAGCCATATAACTAGAAATTATTTGTGGTGCTCTACTCTTTCTGATCGATGTCCTAGGAGCACCCACGTACTCATGTGCCTCTCTCAAGGTCTATTCTTCCCATCTGGTCTTCCTCCTCCTAGTAGAAGGAGTCTCCTCAACAGGAGGAGCCTACTGCTCTTCATCCTAATCTGCAGTCTGATCATCTGTGCCTGCACATGTGCCTTGTACCTCCTCAATCTTCTGAGTCTCTAGCTCTTGATCCCCTGTTGTTATTGCACTAGTATCATGAGCCTTCCTCAAGGCTCTGTCCTCCTCAAATCTCACATCCCTCCTGACCACAGTCTTCCTCAAGGAAGGAATGTAAACTCTGTATGCCTTGGAATTCTCACTGTAACCAACAAAAATCCCCTTCTGAGCAATGGCCTCGAGCTTTGTCCTCGTCTCTGAGGGGACATGACAATAGACAATGCATCCGAAAATCATGAAGTGTCCAATCTCTAGTCTCCTCCCTATGAATACCTCCTCAGGAATCTTCCTCCCCAACGCCTTGTGAGGACTCTTGGAAGAGTATGCTTCCATTCTTCATGATGGAAGCATACTCTTCCACCATGGCATCTCTCCACACCTGTTGTTGTGATGCCTCCTCAAAGCTAGAAGGGTCGACATCCAATAGCTCACTCATCAGAGCCATATAACTAGAAAATATTTGTGGTGCTCTACTTTTTTCGATCGATGTCCTAGGAGCACCCACGTATTCCTGTGCTTCTCTCAAGGTCTGTTCTGCCCATCTGGTCTTCCTCCTCCTAGTAGAAGGAGTCTCCTCAATAGGAGGAGCCCACTGCTCCTCATCCTAATCTGCAGTTTGATCATCTATGTCTGCACCTGTACCTGTACCTGTACCTGTACTTGCACCTGTACCTGTACTTGCACCTGTACCTTGTACCTACTCAATCTTCTGAGTCTTTAGCTCCTAATCCCCTGTTGTTGCTACACTAGTATCATGAGCCTTCCTCAAGGCTTTGTCCTCTTCAAATCTCACATCCCTCCTGACCATAGTCTTCCTCAAGGAAGGAATGTAAACTCTGTATTCCTAGGAATTCTCGTTGTAACCAACAAAAATCCCCTTCTAAGCAGTGGCCTCGAGCTTTGTCCACTTCTCTAAGGGGACATGACAATAGACAAGGCATCCGAAAATCCTGAAGTGTCCAATCTCTAGTCTACTCCCTATGAATACCTCCTCAGGAGTCTTCCTCCCCAACGCCTTGTGAGGACTCTTGTTCTGTATGTCTACTGTTGTGTTACAAGCCTCTTCCCATAAGAATCTAGGCAGATCCTGATCATACAGCAAGGCTTTAGAAACCCCAACAATAGCCATGTTCTTCCTCTCTGCCACTCTGTTCTGTTGTGGGTTGTACAGAATAGTCAACTCCCTATGTATCCCAGCACCTGCACAGAAATCCTTGAAGGCCTTCAAGGTGTACTCGCCTCCATTGTCGAATCTTAATGTCTTGATCTTCCTGCCCATCTGGTTCTCCACAAGAGCTTTGAACTCTTGGAACCAACTGAGAACCTTGTTCTTGGTCCTCATGAAGTAGATCTAGGTCTTCCTGGAATGGTCATCGATGAAGGTGACATAGTACTCATATCCACTAAGGGATGGTGATGACATGGGCCCACATACATCTCTAAGTGTATCAAGTCTAGGATGCCTCTTGTCCTGTTGTCACTACTTGGGAAAGTTGTCTTGGTGTACTTTCCCATAGCACACCCCTTGCATACCTCATGATGCTCTGTGCTAAAATCTGGCAATCCTGTCACAATCTACTTTAGCACCTTGAGTGCTCCATGATGTAGGTGTGTCATCCTCCTATGCCATAACTATGCCAAGTCACATGCGTTGCTCACCAATGCTCGGGTTGGCTCGAACTAAAGCCTATATAGCTTCTCCTGCCTAACTCCAATCACTTTCACAACCTTGGATTCTTTGGGTCTGATGTACACTCGCCCATCCTGAAATGAGAGTACATAGCCCCTATCCTCCAATGCTGAAATTGATATCAGGTTCTTCTTCATGCCCAGAACATACAACACATCCCTCACCATAAGTGGCTTCCCGGACTCCCTCTGAAATGTCAATGTCCCATGGCCTGCTGCCCGACACTTGGCATTATTGCCCATCTCAATCACGAGGTCCATCTCCTCCTCCTGCAAGTTGGAGAAGTACTCTCGCACTCTAGTCATGTGACTAGAGGCGCCACTGTCAACATACCAAACGGCTAAGCTAGTTGAACTAGAGAGGCATGCAATGAGTGAAAATTCATCCTCGAACCTAGCTGCAAACTCATCAACTTCAACTAAACTTGATGCAGCCATGTGTGATTTATTGCTACCCTTCTTCTTGTTTGGGCACTAACTGGCAAAGTGGCCTGGTTTGTGATGGAAAAACACTTTATCTTGTTGAAGTCCTTCTTTTCTACCTTAGAGGTCTAACCCCCACTAGGGCCCTTCTTTCCTCTAAACTTGCCCTTTCCAGCTAAGGCAAGATTCTCCTCATCCTCACTCTTTGGCTGCCTAGCATGTGAGGTACCAACACGCAACTCCTCCTGGATGAAGTTATCCCATAACCTCTCCCAATCAGAGAGTTTCTCTCGTTCTACAACACCTCTGACAAATGCATCCCACTGCTTGGTGAAGCCATTCAAGGTTGTCTTCACCAACTCAGTGTCATCCACGGTCTCCCCAACAGTTTCCAGTTCATCTCTGATCTAAGTGAACTTGGTGAGATATGTAACAACTAACTCTCCCTTGGAAATCTTTGTGCTTCTAAGTTTCTCCTTGAGCAGCATCTTCCTGCTCCGGTTATCTGACTAGTACAATTTAACCAGGGCCTCCCACGTATCCTTAGTTGTCTTTTTGCGAGACAGATAAGGAATGATGTGGTCTTTGACTCCATCAATAATTATTTGCCTAGCCTTTACATCTCTCCTGAGATGAGTTGGTTGTTGTGTTGGGTCTACTGGAAGTATTGTTTTCCCTTCAGCAAACTCCCACAAACCTTGTTCCTCCAGCAACAAATTAATTAGCTCTATCCAAAGACTGAAATTTGAGGCTCCCTCCATCCTATCCTCGAATCTCAAGCCTACATTGGCCATTTAGTCAATTGCTCTGACTCACACGCCCTCTCTGGTAACTCGACCCCCTTGTTGATTTACACCTAGTCTGCACAACAAATGGACTTGGTTCCTTCTGTATTCAAAACCTGGCTCCGATACCATGTTAATTTCCTTTAAACTCAGCAAACAAAAATAAAATGCGAATGATTTTTCTTTACCCAAAAATTTATTTATGCTGATATAACTTCTAAAAATCATGCATTCAATTTACAACTGAGTTATTTAACTAAAATGAAATAGGAAGGAAATACCCTGGAAACCCCAATGTGGGGAAAACCAGCAAAGGAGGTGCTTTATTGGCTTCAAAGGAATTAATTTACAACAACAGAAAATTTGGAAATTTCTTATAGTCCAGCAAACTCGGCCTGCTTTTTCGGTTGGAACGGCCTGCACTCACTCTCTTCCTCTACTGTTAAGTTGCCCTTCCTCACTCTGCAGAATCGACTTTCTCTTCCTCAACCAATGCCCTCACTCATTAACTCAACACACGATGTGTTATGTCCTTCACCCTCAGCCTCCTTTTATCACTCTAACTCACCTTTTCTTGAGTCTTCTAGAAATCTCTAGAAATTCACTTTAGTGAATTATTAATTTCCAAAAAGTCACTTTTCAAAAATCTGAGTGAAAAGTCAATAAAATTCATTTAAATGACTTTTATACTTTTCCTAAGTTAAAACTTAGGATAAAATTAATAACGTTGATCTGGGTATTTAAATGTGTCCATCAGCTAGCCTTGGACACATAGGCTTAGTTGAGACACCTTCTGAGCTACCAAATTAACACTATGTTGTACACCAATCTTGCTAATTAAATCAACCATATTATTGAATAAATCTACATGAAAAGCTTATGAAAACACCATTTCATTCCCAGCTCAATATCTATAAATATAAGGCTCAACCATCAAAAAAAGTATAGAAAACAGAAAAAACCTTCAAAAAAGTAGAAAAAACAGCAGCCTTTCATTTGTACACCAATCTGGTTACATCCAAGAGTTGTAGGGCTAGAAACCATTTACAAAACCCTTCTTTAAACATCCAGCCTTCTAGGAGAATTTCTCCACTTGAGCTTCTGATTTGCAAATGAGAAGAGTTCATCCTTTCATAGCCTTTTTTCCTCAACTAATTTAACACTAAAATATTATTTAGAGAAGTCTAGCAAGTCTTAGATACTTCTTTTCTCCAAGAAATATTAAATAAAAGATTATGAGAAGGGTCTTAAAATGCCACTTATCCATTTTAGCATGAACAAACTTTTGAAAATGCTTTCCTTCTTAGATAAATGGGCTGCTTAAGGGCCTTCTAGGCAATGACAAGTGTGAGTACATACCACAAGTGTAACCTCCTTCCTTTGTATGCCCTTCAAGAAACTCATCTTCAAATGATGTACATCAAAATAACAATAAAGGACCAAATCAATGGAGTGGTCCTCAAGATGTGGTTCCACCTTTCCCTTGGATAACAAAAAGATGCCAAGTTGTTGATGTATTAGCATCGAATAGGTACTTCCACATAGGCTCGGTGTCTAGCATGTGAAAGTCGTCCTAGTAACCTCTCAGAAAACCTTAGGAAGTTTACTTTATGAGTCACTTATTAAAGGTAATGATCTTTTAATTAATATGAGATTAATTAAGTTAAATTCCTAAGTTTGTCGGCATTAGTACCTTAAGTGAGAGTTGATTAAGTCCTAGACATTAGATTTAAAGTGAACATAAGATTAGATCTCAGTCATTGATCACTTTGGAGGAGATCTAGGGTTTTGGACTTAGGGTTAACTCAATGTAATAAAAGGAAGCCTAGGTGAGAGGATGAGACACTCACACACACAAAAAGTGAGGAGATCTCATTCACTGGGTGAAGAGAGTTCATCCAAGTGTGAGTGGGCAGGGTTGAGGAAAGGTGCTAAGCGGCAGCAAGGGAGATAGCAACCAAGTGGGCTAGGCTATTATTGCATTGTATTCCTCTGATTGGCCATTATCCTAGGATGGGAGCCCAAGATTTATAATAATAAATCAAACTGAGATCGGGTTTTCCCTTCAGGGTTTTTCCAGGGGTATTTACCCAAATATCTTGTGCAATGTATGTTGGTTTCAGTTTTTATGCTTCTATTGATTCTCGATAAGAAACCTAGCTGTGTTGTTATTAAATAAAGTGATTTTATTTCAAAATAACCGCCTGGTGCTAGGTTCAAATAAATTAATGTGGTATCAGAGTCGAGACTCTGAGGAAACCAATAACACAAGATCAAGATTTGGCAGCGAGATGACAGGTCTGTGGGAATTTTTTTTAGCTGCGGGTAAATTAAAAAAAAGGGGGGCAGACTGCAACGGAATTTTTTTTTTATTTGCAGGAGGCAATATTTTTTTATTTTGCAGGAGAATTAATTAAAAAAAGGAAAAAGAAAGAAGTTCGTACAACAGTGTACGAACGCAACCATCTAATCCGTATGACATATAGAATGGTCGTACGACTACAGTGACAGATCCAGTTCGTGAGGTGGAGATTGGAGTCGCAAGAAACAACCGTGCAGGTGTTGGGTGCATGAAGGGTGGAGGAGATTGGTTGTTGCAATGGATCTTGGTCGTAAAGTGCGTGGGTGTTGCAGCCTAGGCATTAGCGGAAAAAAATATCCGTGGGATTGGGCACTTGAGAGCAGGTGAAGGAGTTGAATCCAGCCGCCAAGATCCATGTGGTCGTGAGCTAAGGTACAACTGCAAATGAAGAGTCGGCAGAGCAGTCGTGGGGTGAGTTTGCAGCTGAGTGCACAAACCATGAATTGGCCGCCACAGAACTTGAAGTGGAACCTGCAAGCTGCAAGATGTAGAGCCACACAAACTGGAGTAGATCGACACCGAGTGCAGTCGCAAAAGAGCAGATCCACACAGGTGTGACGTGGTCGGGTTGTTTCCATAGCAGTCAGTTGCAGAGGTGCGATCAGCAAGGAGGCAGTGGGTGCAAGGGACAGATAGGCAAGTTGCTAGCAGGGGTCAACTACCCCAGCCGCCAAACTAAGTCGTCAGAGGAGAAACCAGCCACAAACTCAACTGTCATCCAAGGAGGTTGCCAGCACAACCACCAGGTCAAGTAGTCAACAAAGACAAGGTTGTGACAGCTCGGGCAGCCCAGAAAATAGCCCCGAGCAGCGGGGAGCAGCGAGAAAAAACAATGGGGAAGCACCCAGAAAAGCCTCAGGCAAGGGTCTGGGCAGTAGGCAGAAACAGTCGGGCAATGCCCAGAAAAGACTCAGGTAGCCTAGGGCAGAGGTTCGGGCAGAGGGTAGCATGACCATGCAACGGGCAGTGGACAACGAGACCGGGCAGCAAGTCTGGGCAGCCAAGATTTTGAATTTTTCAGCAAATTACAGAGATGGTTGCATCTGGTTGGCAATTTGAAGACAAGTTCGGCAGGGTGTCGAACTACAATCCTTGGAAGGAGAGGATTATGGTGGTGTTGATGGAGAATGATATTTGGGATTTTTCCAACTCCATTGTGGCTCCACCAACAGATCCAAAAGATTTGGTCACCCATCAAATGAAGGACGTAAAAGCCAGAAGAATAATCCTAAACAAAGTGAAGGATCATTTGATCCCTCATTTTTCAAGAAAGAGAATTGTTAGGGACATATAGGAGGCTCTAAAGAGATTTTTTCAGAGCAAGAAAAAGAATCACAAAATGGTGCTGCGAGAGAAGCTCGAGGATACGAAAATGACAGGATCAGATACGCTGACAACTTATCTCACCCGGATCCGATAGGTTCGAGATGAACTGGCAGCAACCTAGGAAGCAGTGGAGCATACTATATCATTTTGGTGTTGTTGTTGTGTTGATATGTGATGGGGACATACTTGATGATTCGATGGGTTAGCATTTCTATTGTCCTATTCTCTTATGATTTGGATGTGGTTGGATGATGTGTTGTGGTAGTGCACTTAGCTTTGGTGGGATCTCCCTAGGTGATATGACTTGACATTGTAACATTTGCTAGACATCACCTAGGTGGAATGTGTTTGATGATGTTAGTACCCTTGTGGATGTGTTTTTTCCTAAGTTTGAGTTAGAGTGGGGGGGTACTACATACAACTTTGGTGATCAAGCCTTCTCCTAAGATTTGATGACATTTTAATATGTTATAATCCTTTGGTGGTGTAGCCTAGGTTCAAACCTAGATGGAGATTCTATTTTTTCATTGTGTTGTTATCATGGTGGGCTTTGCTAGGGAGAACAACTTATTTCCATGGTAGAACACTTCTTGGATTGTGTTGACCACCTATTTCGACTAGGGGGTCAACGTCATGTACCATGAAGATATGTGCCTAGTGGTACAACCAGTTTCAAGACTTTTGGCTCAGCAAGGCAAATTTTGCCCCTGACACGTCTTTCTATGTACTCGGAATGTCCGCTCCCCTACGTGGGATAATATTGTAATATGATAGCATGAGTCAATTTTTGTCCATACTTTTAAAAACCGAAACCGATACCGGAACTGGTCGAGGATCCAACCGGAACTGGAACCGGAACCGGTAATGAACCGGTCGAACCGGTTTTTTAAAAAATACATAAAATATTTAAATTTTAACAAACAAAAAAAAAAATTTAAGATTTTGAATCATGTTTCCAAAGCATTAGAGACAATTAGAGACAACATATCCAAAGTATGCTCATGAATATATCAAAACGACACCAAGTGCAATACATATCTAGAGATCGGAACATAAATACATAATCAAGGAGGCTCTAAATGGCCTCTACAACATCAAATAACATACTAAGTTAGAGTCACTGATACTATAGGTGGGAATGCCAATGAAAAATACAAAATAGCCATAGGGTAGAATCTAGATACTAGAACCGTAGATGGAAGAATCTCATAGCTCATGAGTCGTGACTATTAGTAGTCCTCCATGTCATAATCATCAAGATTGGCATCACTACCACTACTCTCTCCTTCATCCTCCTCCTCCTCCCCTATATCCAATGCAATCCGTGCATTTGTTGATGTGGACTCTGGAGGATGACCCCTCAAGAGGATCACCATCATCAAAAGTGACCAGCTCTAGCACTAGTTCATTAAGATCCAAATTAGCTAATGCCACTCAACATTGTTGTTCAAACCCTTATCATCAGAAAACACATCCCACATCTTTGTCTTTCCCTTCAACCACTCTTCTCTCTGCTTGTATATAAGACAGAGGTTGGTGTGCACATACACTACTAAGTCACCTGACACGACGAAAAAGAGAAGAGTTCAATAGAAGAGTTTATACTTGAGTGAAGGGTTCATTTTTACTGGGGTCGTGACAAAAGAGTTCAACAATCAATGCCACCAACATCGAGGTACATAAAGGGCTTGGTTCTTTTGATTAAATGTCAGATCCATACCCTCATACATGATAGAATCCAGTGGAAACATTGCAATCTTGCCAATCTTGAAATCCTAAAAACTGTTAAGTCTGTTGAATTTTGAATGGGACCTAAAATTCTACTTTCTCCATATGAAGTCCAATGAGGTTGGAAC
>WSFP011424083.1:0-22543 GCA_009831015.1 Picea engelmannii | reverse complement strand
CCCCCCTGATTTTCAGGCTCCAACCTGAAGGAATATACAACTCCCTATGTTCTCCAACACCAAACAGAAGGAGGCTACAACCCCCTTTCCTTACCCCATCATGCCACCCTGAAATATAAGTGTAGACCAAACTGTCACTACCACAATCACTGCCATTGTCATTTCCACTGTCACATCAACCTGTCACTGTATCCAACCTGTCCCTCTCACTCTACCATCAACCTTTAACTGATCATCAACATGTGCTATGCCAAACCTGCACCATACCATGCATCAAATGGATACCAACATGCATCAATCATATACCATAAGATATGCCAAATGTAGATACCATAACATCAATGATGAGTATCTAATCATGTATCAATCATGTTCCATATACTATAGCATCAATATGTAAAACCTAGACCATATACCATAGCGTCAATATGATTAGACTTGTACAATATCATCAATGAAGTGCCTCATGTGCCTCATGCATATGCCACCATATACCAAGAGTAAACCTCAACCATATACCAACATCTCAAGGATATGTCATATGCCAAACCAGATGCAAGAGTATACCTCTCTCAACCATGTATCCAAGATGTACATCAATCAAGTGTCAATGCCTCAACAATATACTAAGAATTCCTCAAGCATGGACCATAGCCAAACAAACAAGTAACCTTCAAATCATACACATAAACATACCTATAGTCCTGTAGCTGACCTGTTATAATATTTTATAGACTTGTAGCCTTTCTTCAGTCTTCAACAACCTTGAACTAACATACTCCCAAATCTATCTTGTCCTCACGGGACTAAGACTTCTTGTCATACGGGCCTTGCATGATAGACACTAGGATACCCACGGGGGTGCCTCACGGGACACTAGATGTCTGAACCATGGGGTCAGTCAGATTAGGGTTTCCTCAGAAAACCCTAGCTCTCTTCTGTGATCCCAAAACTCCCACATTTCTCACTCTTTTCTACCTTAGATTTCACCGTCACAAACTTGCTAAAATATCACTTAGTCATAAAAATATATTTAATAGAGAGAATGTGTGAATGTACTATGAGAGACTCCTTGAGGTGTATTTATAATTTTTCCAAGTAACTTCTCTCCTTATTCTTAGGGACTTCTAGACTTTATTGTTACAACTACTTTACCCTTTCATTAATTGACTTGTAACTAACTAGGGGCTTCTTAACCATTGTTTGGGGCTTCTAACTGTATAAGGCCATAACTCCTCAACCATGTAGAACCACGTGGCATACCACCTATCATCAGAAATGACATGATGAGGACTATCCATCCATGAGTGGGTTACCTACATTTACACTGCTCTTCATGACCTTTTTCCTTGATCAACTTTGGGTTCCATAACATTACCTTTGGTGGTACCAAACTTCTTCAAGGGTTGACATCAATGAAAACCAATATTTCCACAATCTCCCCCTTTGACATTGATGGAAACACTGATGGCATGGTAACACTCATGCTCCCCCTGTGACCATTTCTCCCCCTATATTCATGCAACTATTCTTTCTCTTTGTTTCCATGCCTTTCTTCTCTCTCTCCCCCTTTGACATCAATGGAAAATGATAATTATCCTTGGGGATTCTCCCTCTATATGAAAGCCTCTTCTTTCTCTTCATGGTGATTCCTCGTTTAAATCTATGATGTATATAAAAAACATTAAAAATATTCTTTACTTATATTCTTCATGTATTTTTATTCTCTCCCCCTGTCTTACTATGCCTGATGTCATGTGGTTCACTGTGGGGAAAAAACTACTCCAAATTTATGTCGGAGATATTCAAAGGTCTCCCTTGGAATAGGTTTGGTGAAGATATCTGCAATCCTCTCTTTTGTTCCAATGTAGTCTAGCTTGATGTTCTTCTCTATAACCTATTTCCATATAAAGTGAAACTTGATCAGAATGTGCTTCGTCTTGGAATGCATTACTGGATTCTTAGAGACACTGATAACACTAGTGTTATCACAGAGTATCGAAATAGGCTCACCATATTCAACCTGTATATCCTACAAGGTCTGCTTCATCTAGAGAACTTGAGTGAAACATGCTACCACTACAATATATATTTCTTTTGTTGTGGACAAAGATATTTATGATATTTTCTTTCTCAACCATGATATCAGACACTCAGCTAAGTAGAAAGTTGCTCCACTTGTACTTCTTCTATCATCAATGCTACCTTCCCAATCTACATCTGTGTAGGTGATCGAAGATA
The DNA here is from genome assembly GCA_009831015.1 of Picea engelmannii. Taxonomy (NCBI): domain Eukaryota; kingdom Viridiplantae; phylum Streptophyta; class Pinopsida; order Pinales; family Pinaceae; genus Picea; species Picea engelmannii. Next base: position 20,302 of record WSFP011424083.1, on the reverse strand, counting down.
GTTCATTCCCTTTTGGATACCATAATTCAAAATATTTTGTTGCTTTGAGATATCTGAATATTCTCTTTACTTCCATAACATGTGTTTCTTTCGGTGCTACTTGAAATCTCGCAACACATCCAATTTCTTGCATCACATCTAGTCTTGATGTTGTCACATAGAGTAAGCTCCCAATAATCAATTTTTAGAGTCTCTGATCTGCATCCTTAGATTCATCATCCTTTCTCAACTTGCAACTAGTCTGCATAGGAGTACTTACGAGTTTGCAGTCTTCCATTCCAAACTTATTTATCATTTCTTTGATGTACTTAGTCTGGGAGATGAAAATACTTTTATCATGTTGACATATCTGTAATCCCCAAAAGAAAGTCAACTTACCAAGAAAATACATTTCAAACTCATTTTTCATGTCTTTGGTAAACATTTGACTCATCTTGTCATCATCACATCCAAAGATAATATCATATACATACAATTCAATGATCAATATATTGTCTTGATTCACTTTTATGTAGATATTGTTGTCTAAATTGCCCTTCCTGAATCCTTGTTGATGTAGATTCCTGTCCAATCTTGAATACCATGCTCTAGGGGCCTGCTTGAATCCATACAATGATTTCTTCAACCTACAAACATAATATTCCTTCTTTGATAGTAGAAACCATTCAGAATGCTCGATGTAGACTTCTTCTTCTAATTCTCCATTTAAAAAGGTTGATTTTACATCCATCTGATATACCTTGATTCTTTTAGAACATGCATAGGCTAAGATAAATCTAATTTCTTCCATTATTCCAACCGGGGAAAAGGTCTCTTCAAAATGTATACCTTCAATTTGAGTATATCCTTTACATACTAACCTTGCTTTGTTTCTGGTTACCTATCCATCCTCGTTTAGTTTGTTCCTAAAGACCCACTTTGCACCAATCACGTTCTTGTTCTTCAGCCTTGGAACCATTTCCCATGTATCATCCTTCTCTATCTGATCCAATTCTTCATCCATATCATTGACCCAGTGTTCATCATTGCTGGCTTCTTCAAAACTACTTGGTTCAACTGCGAACAACAATTCTATATGTCTTTGTTCTAGTGAAAGTATTCTTCTTCGGGTTTCAACTCCATTATCTTTATTGTCAATAATATATTATGGTGGATGATTTTTCTGTACTCATCAGCTAGGTGTCTTGGGAGGCATTTGTTTCTCATATTCCTCTTGCTCCACTTTTGGATGATCTACTTCTACTTCTACTTCTTCTTCATCAGGTTCTTCTGAATCTTTTCTTCTTTCTTCATTCTTTCGTTCATTTGTTTCATCAATCGTTACATTGATTCTTTCCACTATTCTATTGAGTCTTGGAGTAAATAATTTACATTATTTGTTTTTTGCTTGAATACCCAACCAATATTCCATTATCAACCCGGGAGTCAAATTTACCAATCTTTCCATATTGTCTTTTGATATAGCATTTGCTTCCAAATACTCTGAAGTGATTCACATTTTCCGGTCTTCCTTTCTATAAATCATAGGGAGTCTTATCACTGTTGCTTTTGAGCATTTCTCTGTTCAGGATATGAAATTTTGTATGTACTGTTTGTGCCCAAAATATGTCACACAACTTGGAATATTTCAACATGGTTATGACCATTTCCTGTATTATTCTATTTTTCCTTTCGAAAACTCAATTTTGCTGAGGTGTCCTAGCTGCTGAGAACTGTCTTTTTATTCCATGTTCACCATATAAATCCATGAATTCTTTTGATGTAAACTCTCCATTTTCTGATCTCAAACACTTGATTTTCAAATCCATCTCGGTTTCAACCATCTCTTTGTATACCTTGAAGTGATCGAATTCCTATGACTTCTTCCCAAGAAAGAAAACTGCAGTCATTCTCGTGTAGTCATAAAAAAGTAGCATAAAATACTATTCACCATTTAATACCTTCATTCTTGTAGGTCCACATAGGTCAATGTGTACAATCTCCAATGGTTTTGTCGTGGAGTATTCTTTTGATTTGAACTTGGTCTTGGTTTGTTTTCCTTGTTGACAATGCTCACATAGAGTATTTGTTGGATTTGAAATCTCAGGAATTTCTTTCACTTCTTCCTTTCTACTGATTTTTACAAGGTTTTCAAAGTTCATGTGACCCATTCTTCTGTTACATAGCCAAATTTATTTTCTTTTCCTAGGAAACATCTTTCCCTTCCAATTTCATTTAGGACATATATGTTGTTTGGGGTTCTTCTAGCTGTGGCCACCAATTTTCCTGATCCTTCTTTCCTTATTTCACATGTTTCTAAGTCAAACAAAATTTTGTGTCCTTGATGACACATTTTACTTACACTTAGAAGATTATGCTTCATATCTTCAACAAGTAGAAAATTTTCTTCCTTGGCATCTTTGCTTCCAAGCTTGAATGTGCCTCTACCTATAATTATGGATGAGTTACCATTTCAAAATGAAACTGACCCATCTCATTCCTTCTTCAGGGTCATAAACCTGTTCTTGCCACCTCTCATATGCTTTGAACAACCGTTGTTAACATACCATCCACTTTTCTTTTGTTGAGTTTGTAGAGAAAGCAAGCATTATTTAGTGTTGAATTGATATTTCTTCCTTCTCCATATCTTTTGTGGTTCGCGTTTGATATTCTAATTTGGTTCCCTTGGAGGAAAAATCAGTGTACAATCTTTAGCTATGTCTCCAAAATTGTTGCACTTGTAGCACTCTACTTCATTACTTAGTGAACCAAAACTATTGTGATTTATGTTCTATGTTTCATGTGACTTTCTATGATAACTTTTTTTTGATTATCCTTCATATTTGCTTCTATTCTTGGCATAGGCTCTACAACTTGCAGCTTTGTGTCCAATTTGTTTACAAGAATAACATAACAAAAAAAAAAATAGTTTGATACCTAGATGTAGGGGATCTTCTGAATGATGTTTCTCTTCTGAAGCCTTCTTCTTCTCAAGATGTTGCTGATTTTTTATTCTATGTTCCAAATCTTCTAGGTGGTCGAGTTCCTTTGTGATTTTATTCTTGAGTCTTTGTGTATTCCCCTTTCTTGATAGTTCCTTTGATGATTTCTACATAGCTACTTTGTTCTACTTCTTGTTCTGTCATCTTGGATCTTGAACCTTTCTCAGTATGCATCTATATCCTAGCCTAGACCTATCATAGTATGACCTTTGACTACTGATGATCTCACCCAATATTTTGGTGCTATTCTGGTGCATATCTTTCTTCTGAATATCTTTTCTTAAGGCATCTATTTCTGCTTCCAAGATTTCAATCATCTTCTCCATATCTTCTAATTGATTTCTGAGTGTTTCTTCAATCCTTCGATCTTCTTCTACCTGGATTTTTAACTTTGTGATTATCTGTTCAATTTATTTTGAGTTGGAATTTTGAGATCCTTCTTTCTTATTTAACTCTGCCTTGAGTGACTTGTTTTTCTTTCTTTCTTTCCCTAGTTCTTCTAAGGTAGTTATTAATCCTGCTCAGAGATCAAATTCACCTTCTTCTTCAGAACCTTCTTCATCATCATCTACTGCCATGAAGAGTACTCTTTTTGAATCATTGTCACTATCATCCTCCTCGTATGATGAGGAGCTGCCTTCCTTTGAGTATAATCTTTTCTTGAAGAATTTATTTTTGTTCCTTCTCTTATCTCCTTTTTAATTTTTCTTTTTCTTCTTAGGTTCTTCATATTCATCACTAACTTTATTCTTAGCATAAGGAAATTTAGAAGAAAAATGAACAATACCATCAACATTAAAAAAATTCAATGGAATCATACCTTTGTACTTGTCAATTCCTCTTTTCAACTTTCTTACAAAGTTTTCCACTTCTTCATCTCCCTCCGAATCATCGCTACAATTGCAATCTAGTTTTGAATTTTGTTTTTTCTGCTTCTTTGTCTTCTTGGATTCCTTGAACACTGCTTCATTTGTGATTGGGTTCTCTTTTTCTATCCTCATTTCATAAGTTGTAAATATTCTGTGTAGCTTGTCCATGCTCAAACTGTCAATATATTTTCTTTCTTCTAGGGTTTCTATCTTAGGATCAAATATCATAAGTAGATATCTTAGAACCTTTTGAATGAGCATTGATTCATCAACTTCTTCTCCCAATCCTCTAATAATGTTCATTTTTTCTTCAACTCATGGAAAGTAGGCTGCAATGTCTTCATCTTCCTTCATTTTTGATTGCTCAAACTTATCTCTAAGGGTTTGAAGCTTAGCTCCCTTGAATTTGGTATCTCCTTCGTAAATATTTTTAATTTTATCCCAAAGATTCTTTGAGGTCTTGCAATGCATAAATTTGACAAATACTGAATCATCAAGACTTCTTATAACGGTTCCTTTAGTCTTTGAGTTTTTTTCGTTGAGTTTCTTTCCATCTTTGTCCGTTGGGGGAGTGGTTGGCACTGCATATCAGTCTAATACTGTCTGCCAAACATCAAATCCATGTTCTTGTAAAAAGGTTTGTATCCTTTTATTCCAAAAGGCATATTTCTGGCCATCAAACCTTAGTGCTCCAATCTTAGCGTATTCCATGATCTCCTTCCAATGGTTAAACTTTTTCTTGAAGGATCTAATCTGATACTAATTGTTGGAATACTTAGAGGGGGTGAATCAATATGAGCACTTTATTATCACTTTTAACCATAATATGTAATCATTAATTTCATCAGCAGTATATCATCAATGAGTAGTATAAATCAACAGAGAATATGTAATGTCCCACACCTCTTGATGAAGAGGGTTGGAGAGACTCAATAGTCTAGTTGTTATAGCAAGATTTTCCCCACCATTGCTATCTTGCACAAAGGGCCTTTTTCCATTTCCCTATGTAGACTTGTCATCTTTTTTTTATGAATCCAGAGCCAAAAATACACATTTTTCCACATATACGCGCCATATCTACTATACAACACGCGTATATGCAGGATGATCCACTACAACCCACATACATTGGGATTTGTGCCAAAAAATAAAAAATGGAGTCAGGTTTCCATGTCATTACAGGAGATCTCTGATCCTTGTCCTTCCACATACTAGAAACGTTTCGACTCGGCCCTTCAGTTTCATTTTGAAGACTATAAAAGCACAATTCCGAGCTATGGAAAAGAGGAGAAAGCATTCAACTTTGAGAGAAAAGTTACTATGGAGAAATTACTTCATATTGAGTCTGCATCCCTTTGTCCCTCAAGTTTGAACACAATGTTCAACCCCCAAGCTCTTTCCCTATTGTTGAGAGGATCTCATTTCCTCTTTCCTATGAGCTTGCCTTTGGTGGACGATTGAAGTGGTGGAGACCTGGTTGGAAGGAACTTGGTTTCTTGGTTTCAAACCATGCTGACACGGAAGTCTGTAATGTTGTCACTTATGATGATCAATTATTAATAGAAATACTCCTTTCCCGTCCTATTGGTATCTTGCAAATATATGATTATTATCCACGGGCATGTTTGTAATGTTTATTAATGGATTATTTATCTAATGTGCTAACCCCTTTATACTATCACCATGTACTTGATATGCTCGTTTTTTAAGAAATTATTGTAGGTATAAAGCTTTGGGTCGAAGTGCTCAACGATGGAACATCATCGAAGGTTGGATCGAGGTAGGTCTCTTTATTATCTTGCACAATAGTTTATATAACATACAATGGAATTGAGTTGATTTCTGCAGTCATACTTGTCTATTGTGGTTTACCCTTGGCCAAAGAGATTTTTTCCCTCGTAATAGAATTGGAGAATCCACTGGGGATAGATATTCCTTCTAAGGGTTGAAGTACTTTTTCTTCTTACATTTCTCTTTTTCCTTTGTGTTTCTTGTTGTATCACTGCTTGACGGATTTTGTTCACTGTGGGTCTGAGTTTTCAGCCTTCTTTCCCTTGCCTGGCCTTGTTTTAAAGCCTATACGCTCCTTTTTCCTTGACAATCGCATATACACACTTGCTGTCTCATTGCAGGATGTGTATATATGCTCTGTTCTCTTGAACAGTCGTGTATACCACTTTCCCTTACTTGTTCGTTTAGTTTAGTGACTGTTGGGTGGGATTTGATGTTTGCTGAGCCTTTTTAGTTCTCTGTAGTGCCTGTTGAAATTCTCTAGGATGACAGGAAACCTGTTTGGAGTTGAATTTTTGGGCGTAGCATTTCTCTTTGTTTTTTATTTTTGATTTGTCCTTCAACCCTGGGCTGTTTGCTTGACTACTTGGTATTCTTCTTGGGTTATTTCATTTATACACATTAGAATTTATATATCAGGTTTCTTTTTAGTCCATCCATTTTCTCTTTAATATATTGAAAATACAAAAAATATAGGCATTTTTCATTGGTTAGCATTTTTGTCTTTGAAGCTTTATCATTAGCTTAGTTCATTTAGCGAAAGATTGCATTTTACTTCTGAATTGCAGAGTTGAGATTGAAAATTGCACTATTTTTATTAGCATATCATTTATCGAAAAGTTAAAGATAGACTTTGCATTATATTCATATTTATCTTCTTGCAGAGTCATAACATCATGAGTTTTTTTTCCATACCCTTTTGAGTAATCACGACCAATAAAATTTACGCTTTAAACTAAAATTGATTAGTAACGATTTTATTTTTAGGGTGCACAAACTAGTCTAGGATTTAGTACCTTGGAATAGGATTTTGCGAGTAAAATTATCCAAGGCAATTAAACCAACATATGTGTCTGAGACAGGGAGTTGAGAAGTCCATTGTATAATTGGTAAGATTAGGAGGCTCCACTCACACCCGAGTTAATCATGAGGTCGTGTGAAGTCAGTTGAAGGGATAACCCTTGGATACTCACCTAGCGTCAGAGATATTTATGTGGATTTATTCGTATTTGGGGATCTTGCTAGTACCCATACCTCTGTGAGAGGTGGTGCTTTCAAGGTTTTGGGTTTTGCTACCCTGCCCATACAGTGATCCATACTTACGACTTCTCACCTGTGCATTGATTATACAATGGTTTATTAGTTGCTTGACTTAGGTATCTCATAGGTTACTTGCAGGGGTTATTCTGCTTGTATCCTGGGTCAGATAGGGGTCAGACAACATACAACCTTTATGGAGGATTACCTCTCCGGGGGGATTTGACCGACTGGTTGTTAAGCCCACAAGGGCCCCTATAACTAATTCTGTTACCTCCAAACTTTAGTGGGGAGTCTCATGTCCCTCTTGTACGAGACATACCTTCTTTAGCGAGGGAGGCCACTCAGCCACTTTAGCCTGTTTGCATGCATATTGTCCATTTGAATTTTTGGTATGCTCTTTGATTATTAGTTGACCATAGGATTTCATGCTGAGTCTTTGTTATTATGGATAATGGAGTTCCTTTTGCTCCCTTGTTTACTACTACCCCCCCCATGATGTTCATGGGGGAAAATCCATCCGCTTTCTATAGTGGTATGAAAAATTATGGTACTCAGTCAATGCCTTGGGTCTCTAATCATTTTTCTCATGGTATGTCTGATATGTATTCTCACTTTGCATCCTCTACCTCGCCTCCTTATGCGAATACAAGTTTTGGGTCTGGGGGCATGATGCCTCCTTCTTATCCCTCTCCATTTGGTGGGAGTTATATCCTTCAAACACCTCTTACGGTAGAAAGTTGGAATATTCCTTCCTACGAGTCCACTATGTGAGAAGTAAGTTCCCAACTATGCAATAATTCTACTTATTACACTCCGTCCACCTATCCTTCTTCCGCCATGTCAGTTCCTATGAACACTTTTCCCATGGCTGACCTCCATATATCCTCTGGTGTTTCATCTGGGGGAATTTATTCTTGTAGTATGGGAAACCCCCTTCATGAAGTTCCTTCCTCTAGAGGCAACATATATCCTCACATGAGTAACCCTTGTCATGTCACTTTTTCTTCGCAAGCGGCTACCTCAGTGTTGATGCCCCTACAACCCTCTATGAATCAGTATGGAGGAGGATACTATCCTACCAGACAGGGATTGGGTGTGAACCAGGATCCTTCCTGGCCTACAATTTCTCAAAACCAATCTTTCCTTAGACATTGGTCTCAAATGCCACAATTCATCACTGCCGTGAGTCCGATCACTACTAGTCATACTGGAGCTCCATCTGGAGTCTGTGAGTCCGATCACTACTAGTCATGTTGGATATTGGTCGACAACCTCTATGAGTCATGTTGAAGACCTGGAACCAGCCGCTACAAGTCATGATGGGGGAACATACCTGGTCACTGCTAGTCATACTGCACATACATCACCAACCTCTTCTAGTCATGTTGGGGATCCATCGCCAACCTTTGAGAGTCATGTTGGAGATTTGCTACTAGCCTCTGCAAGTCATGTTGGGAGCATGTCACCAGCCACTTCAAGTTATGATGGGGGCATTCATATGATTGAGAAGCCTAGACGTAAGCCTAGATTCCTTTGCAGGACTTGTGAAGGAAGTCACCTTAATAATTTGTGTCCTGTTACTGTTGGGATACCAGAAGCGTGGGGCTCACCTAAGGGCCCTTTGGGTTTTGACCCATCTATGGTTTTAAAACACTCCATTCCTTCTTTGGTTGATACAACAGTCATGCCAATTCAATATTTAGTTGACGCCCCTTTTCCTTTAGGAGTTGATGCGTCCTTTGACCTTGTTGTCTCACATCTCGGTCAACCTGTGGTCATGTTGATGAAATCTTCGACCGACACCTCTCCTATGTTCGTGGGTGATGCATCTCTTGACCTTGTTGTCTTGCATCTTGTTCAACCAAGGGTCATGTCGATGGAATCTTCGACTGAAGACACTCCTATTTTTTGGGGTGATGCACCTCTTGGCCTTGTTGTCTCACATCCTATTCAACCAATGGTTGAAGACGTGGTTGTGCCAATGCAATTTTTGGCTGACCCTACTCTTCTCTTGGAGAGTGACAAGTCTAAGGAAGCCATCGTGCCAATGCAATTTTTGGTTGATCCCACTCTTTTGGTTCTGGTTCTATACCTTCTATGCCATATCCTTAGCATTTCTAGTACTTCACCTTCTGAACAAGAGAGAGTTTTACTCTTCCTGAGTTCTCTCCCTCTAAGTCCTGATGAGATTCCCTTTGATTGGGATGGTCTTGTGGGGTATCCAATTCCTCTGCCTATGTATTTTCTAGAAAGATACATTATCCGATACAACACGGAGATGACAACCTCTGTTATCACTTTTCCCTCCTCGACTTGGAGAGCTTCGGGTCTTCCCAAGCTTGTGTCAGTTCTTTGCAATATACTTACATTCCATAGAAGGTCCGCACGGAAGCCTTGGCCTCCCTCGTGACTTGCCGCCTAGAATTTCCCTAATGAGTCCGAGTTAAGCTCTTTTCCGACTCATCTAAAAACCCAAAATATTGTCGAGTGATTTTTCCCTTTCACACTCGTTAAATTGGATTTGAAAGGTCATGAGTCTTAGTTAAGCTCTTTTCCGACTCGTTACCAAAAATAGAAAAGATCACCGAGAGAACTTGTATTTTTCAAACTCATAAATTGGATTTGAAAAGACATCTATTTGGCACAAGTTTATCCCTTTTTCACACCAAGTAGACTACAAGACATTAAAAAGGGTATTTATTGGCGTTAAGTTGCAATTTCTTCTCATGCCCTCGCTTGCAGTATTGAGCCTTTATCCGGTTCTCTCTTTGCATTATAAATCGTTGCCTAAGAAGTTTTTGCATCCTCAACCAAGAAGAGCCTTGTTTATATCCTTCGTAATTTGACACCCTATACCATGGAGGGAACATCACCCTGAGTGTCCATCTCCCACATGCATTTCATTGCATTGAGCATAGGTACGTTCCATTGCTGGAACTAGTTTTGCTTACTTGTGACACTCGTTTCCTCCTCTGTATCATAACATTCATTTTTTATGAAAAAATAAAAAGAGAGAGGCGGGAAGGGAGTACTATATTATAATTGGAAGCAATCGTGTCTCCTTTGAATAGAGCACAAAGTCATTGAGTCCTTGCGTCATCATAATTTTGGGTTTAGCATGGACTTAGGAAGCTGATCTCGTTATAGAGTTTTCTCTACTGGCTGGTTACTCTTCCAGTCCCTATAGAGAACATTATTGATGCTTCTTGCATCTAATAGTCACATCATTAAGTCTATGCTGCCAGAGTCCACCATATGTCTCATGCTCTTGTTCAAAGGAAGTCCATCAACCTGTATCGAGCACTCCTTAGAAATATTGATTTTGCATGTCGGCCATACCCTCAGTTTGTCTCAGAATCACATGATACTATGGTATTATCATGCACCCTAGCCCTGCTTGCATCATCGGTAGGTCACCTTGAACCCAACAATCGACATTTCATCATTGGTCACTGACTGGGTGGTTTCCCTTGTGTTTTATAGCAAGACATCTATTCACACTTTGGGATTCGTGCAATGTCTTGGATGCCATTAGACCTATTGGTGGTATCCTCGACTTTGTTAGCAATTTTCATCATTAGATGTTATTCAGAGGGTCTTTTTCATATACCGCTTTCATTTGGTACATGTGAAAGATGCATAGGGTCATTGGTTCATGAACATGTTCTTCATCCGATCTCCACCAAATCATGAAGCTCCTTCTTTGTTCCTCATGCTGCCTGATGAGAGATGCCCTAATGCTCTCCTTTCAACGGGTCTCTTTCCATCGACTTCAGCTCATTTATTCTGGATATGAGACCTAGAGTTTTATGAGTACCTTGAGGCTTGCAATCATTAGTGGCAGGTTCTCTCGCCATTGACAGATGGGAATACATCAATGTATCCTAATCAATGGATTTATCAAGTGTTTGACACCGACTCCTTTATTCACACTTGTAGGAATGTACTCGGTGCCTTGATACCTACTTTCATTATTGGTAGGTTGTCTCGCGTTTGTTAACATTATACCTCAACGACTGGTAATCAAACGATGTTTCATTGTGTTCGACCTCAACTCCTTTATTCACATGATGTAGACTTGCACCCTTGGCAGATAGTGTTGAAGACTTAAAGACATCACTATGTGGCCGCAGCTTTCCTGAGATGTTGCTTCCCTTTCATTGGACCAACACGTATTCGACTTCAGTGATCATGGGAGATCAGATTGTACTCCATGGTATACATATATCTTTAGATTGATTTTGAGACTGGTTTCACTACGCCTTGTTCGTGACTATGACAAATTTTTTCATATAACCGCATTTGTATTTTCCTATTCATGGCCACAAACACTTATTTGGTATATTTTCCACATGGATCTACATTGTATTCTTGGCAGCCATGTATGAAAATTCAATATAGAATGTAATGAGAAATTGAGTTCATCCAACTGGTTCTCTACCACTCCACTCCCAGGTTATTTATAATGTATTTCGGTGATCGCAGATACTCCTCTGATCTCACACATTAGGGGACATCTGTTATAGCAAGATTTTCCCCACCATTGCTATCTTGCACAGAGGGCCTTTCTCCATTTCCCTATGAAGACTTGTCATTGATCTAGGTGGATATTTGTGGCCACCCACCTTTTCCAAATGGCTCAAAATGGCTTTCTGGCAATTTTGTCAATTTACTATTTTTAGCAGGTTTTAACTTCTGGGGCCATTTTGAGGGCCCAAATGAAGGTTTTTTGAGATCGATGTTTTAAATGATATCCAAAGGCATTATTGAGCCCCCAAAATGAATCTCCTCGATGATACCTTTCCAACGAGCTATCACACGCCTAAAACGAAGATCGTATGCAAAAGTTACGACCCCGGGAAGTTGATGTACTCACTTACCCAAACGGGGCCCACATGACTTTTGGCACTTCATCTCCTAGGGTTAGGTTTTTGGATGTTTGGGAATTTTGGCATTCTCGTTTATTGTAAAAGGGCCTTCAGAGCCTCATTATAATCATCTTCTTGCGAATGCGAGTAGCCGTCACATCTCTTCTCAGAGATAAGCTGCCACCATTCTAGCGAGTCTTTCACTCTATATTTTTACAGTCTCTGTACATTTCTCTGATTAATAGAAATTGTGTATTACTGTATATCTGTGTTTATGGTTGTCTTTGATACATTTATGTTATATTATTGAACATCTGCAATATCTCTATACATTTCTTTATTATATCTCTGCTCTCATTTCGTGCTGAAAATAATCTGGATCAGTCATCCCTTTTTGATGAATCCAAAGCCAAAAATACACATTTTTCCACATATACATGCCCTATCTACTATAAAACATGCATATACATAGGCTTCTCCACTAAAACCCACACACATCGATATTTGTGCCAAAAAATACAAAATGGAGTTGGGTTTCCATGTCACGACAGGAGATCTCTGATCCTTGGCCTTCCACATACTGGAAATGTTCCAACTCAGCCCTTTAGTTGCATTTTGAAGACTATAAAAGAACAATTCTTAGCTATGGAAAAGAGGAGAAAGAATTCAACTTTGAGAGCAAAGTTACTCTGGAGAAATTACTTCATATTTGTTTGCATTCCTTTGTCCCTCAAGTCTGAACACAATGTTCAACCCCTAAGCTCTTTCCCTATTGTTGAGAGGATCTCATTGCCTCTTTCCTATGAGCTTTCCTTTGGTGGAGGATGGAAGTGGTGGAGACCCGGTTGGAAGGAACTTGGTTTCTTGGTTTCGAACCGTGCCAACATAGAAGTCTGTAATGTTGTCACTTCTGCTAATCAATTATTAATATAAATACTCGTTTCCTGTCTTATTGGTATCTTGCAAATATATGATTATTATCCATGGGCATGTTTGTAATGTTTATTAATGGATTATGCTATCTAATGTGATAACCCCTTTATCCTATCACCATGTACTTTCTATGCTCGTTTGTTAAGAACTTATTGTAGGTACAAAGATTTGGGTCGAAGTTCTCCGATATACATTTCCATCTAGTTACATATCATTTGGAGGCTCCTAGCCAGGAGGCCTAATTATTGGGTCTTTGCAGTCTTCATGAGGGCATAGTTTAGTTTGGGGTTTCAGTCATTTGAGGAGAAAATCTCTACATTTCAGTTTGAGACTTTAAGAGGGGGTTTGTCTTGCCTCAATCTATCATTCCATATAGTTTCAGGGCATTTGGAGGCTCCCAATAGTAGGGCCAAATTATTGGGTTTCTACAGCTAGCCAGGAGGGCACAACTTCAGCCAGGGGTGTTTGGACTTGAACCTTGGAGGGAAAGAAGTTAATATTGTATTGATCTTCAACTTATTATCTAGCCTTGGGAGGCTTGTATCTTCAGTCTTGAGCATTTTTTAGAATATCTTATTCCATCTAGAGGATTTATTTGATATTCTTCCATATCTGCAGATCTATTGTACCAGATTCTCTATATTATCTAAATAAAGGTCAGATCTGTGTTATTTGGTTCCATAACTGGTGTCTCTTGTTATATCTTGTATTTCTTTATGATGCATATTCAGATCTATGTCCACATGCTTTGATAATCAAATATATATAAACCCTAAGCTTAAATTCATGAGAAAACCTGCATACACCCATCCAAACAACAATAGACAATGAACAGTTAGTGTTTCCAGCGAAAAAATTGGCTTGGGAACATTACAGTGGTATCAAAGCGTTCATCCTCCTAACCAGTGGGGATTAGTGCATGCATAATTTCAGTGGTATCTATATGGGAAGACATAGAAAGAAGAAAAATGAACCAAAGGAAGACATGGAAGGTTTAGGTGAGGATAGTGAGCCACAAGTCCTAGTAAGATTTGAAAATTACTTACAACGATGCATACTCTAGATAGAGAGTGCATTGGTGCACGATTTACAGGAAAACCAGGAGGCAATGCATAGGGGGAAAGTTGAGTTGAAGGAAACCTTGGAGAGGGTAAATGACAGTCAGGATAAGATCTTGTAGGTCCTATTACATTTGACCCATGGAGGAAAGGGGCTCGAAATATATGCAAACAGGGAAGCCAGTGGGTCTCATGGGGAGACTCGGCATTAACATGAGCATAACTTTCACTACCACACTGAGGGGCATAGTTTCAGAGGAGGAGTCCCTAAGGGGATAAAACACAGTAGGAATACCCCCAAACCCTACCTACTTTCATTCTTGGATAACCAGACACAACAAAACTACCAAGATGAGTTTGAGGACAATTTTGAGCAGTATGCTCAGGAGTATAACTCACTGAGCGCATGGATCCAAAGGAAAATCACAGTAAAGAAGTATTGTGGGATCAAATTCAGGGGTAAGCCCAAAACATATCACAGGAACAACTATGAACTAGAGAGAAGGGAAGGTAAGATGGAAATCCCATACTTTGATGGATCTTCTAAGGTGACTGCACAAGATTGGGTGTAGAAACTTGATACCTATCTACAAATGAATCCAATGAGAAAGATGGATGCCATCAAGTTTTCCACCATGTATATGGAGGGAAAATCTCATGACTGGTGGTACCATGGGTTGAATACACCAGGCCACAATCAGATCACTACTTACATAGAGTTTACACAATGGCTTATTGACATATTTGACCAGGGGGATCTAGATCTACATTTAAGGGAAATTACACAACTCAGGTAGAAAGGAACACTAGAGGTATATATAGAGGAGTTTTAGAGGATAGTGGTTATGGTATAGGATGTGTCTCAAGCATGACTCATGATTCTCTTCACATAGGGGTTGATGGAACCCTTAAGGGGTTGGGTAAAGGATTTCAAGCCTACCAAGTTACATGATGCTATATGGAAGACAAGGGATTTGGGATCAACAACTAAGACTAGATTTACCCCTAGAACACCTCTAAACACAGGGGGAAGATACCAAAGACCTCCCATGAACCAGGGGGAGAGAGACCAAAGGGGGTTTGACAAAGGAAGGGGTAGAATGGATGAAACCATTAGGAGGGAATTAAGGAGGAAACAATTGTGCTATACTTGCAAAGAACCTTGGGACCCGACACACAAGTGTATGGGAAAAGACAAATCACACTACATTAAAGTAATTTATGATGATGAGGAAGATGAAGGTTTCAGCCACCTATATAACATGGAGGCATATCCCACCAAAAACATAGATGAGGGAGATGCAAGTCACGTCCTTGCAACAAATGAGAAGGTAACATTGGCGTCCATTATTGGGGTACCCAAATTCAACACCTTCAGGATGAGAGGAGTGTTACAAAGGCATAAGGTTTCGGTTCTAATTGATGGGGGTGCTTCACACAACTTCATTGATTCATCCCTACTACAATGAAGACACATACCCACTATTGAATTTGAAGGATTAAGAGTGGAGGTAGTAGGGGGGCGCACTATGCCTTGTGACATGTATATTTTGGGAATGAAGCTTACATTGGGAAGACATGATTTGGCACAACAATTATATGTGATGGACCTTCCAGACACTAATATTATCCTTGGAGTTTAGTGTCTTAGTACGTTGGGGCCAATCACTACCAACTACAAGACCATGGAGATGTCATTCACAGAGGAAAATGGGAAAAAGGTGGTTCTCATGGACATGACAGGAAACAAACCTAGGGTGGTTACAACAAAGCACATGAAGGCCATTTTTAGGAGAGAAGACATTGCATATGATGCCGAATGTATAATATCAGTGCGGGTGGATAAGAAAGGGGAGATTCATTACTCACCAGAGATTCAAAGAATCATTAACAAGCACAAAAAAGTCTTTGGACCCATTCCACCAGGAGCACCACCAGATAGGGGGTTTAAGCACATCATAGAGTTAGAAGAGGGAGCGAAATCTGTCATCACCACTCCCTACAGGAACCCAAAGAAATACAAAGATGAAATTGAGAAGGCTATTAAAGAAATGATAGACATGGGCCACATTAGGCCAAGTTTCAGTCCCTTTGCATCTTCAGTGGTGCTAGTGAAAAAGAAGGATGGGACCATGCGCATGTGCATTGATTACAAGGATTTGAATAAGAACACAATCAAGAATAGATACCCCATTATGAGGATTGATGAGCTATTGGATGAGATTCATGGGGCTGTATACTTCACAAAGATTGACTTACGCTTTGGTTATCATTATATAAATATGAGGGAGCAAGATGTACCCAAGACTACTTTTAGATCTCATTATGGTCACTATGAGTTCTTAGTTATGCCTTTTGGGCTAACTAATGCACTAACCACCTTCCAATATTGCATGAACCATGTCTTCAATAAGCAATTAAGGAAGTTCCTCTTAGTATTCTTTGATGATTTGTTGATCTATAGAAATAATTGGGAGGAGCATATTAAGCATGTAGAATAGATTCTAGCTATGATGGAAGGGAAATATTTGTATTCCAAGGAATCCAAATGTAAATTTGGAATGACAAAGGTCCTCTATTTGGGACACATCATTGGGGTGAAAGGGGTACAAGTACACCAAGAGAAGATGCAAACTATACTTGACTGGCCCACACCTAAGACCCTCACAGAATTGAAGGGGTTTCTTGGCATCTGTTGCTATTACATGAGGTTTTTCAAAGGCTTCTCATAGCTTTGTGCACCTTTGACCATTTTGACCAGGAAGGGAGCATTCAGGTGGAGTCCAAAGGAACAATTGACTTTTGAAAAAATGAAAAAGGTGATGAGTATGTGCCTAGTCTTGGCTCCACCACATTTCACACAACCCTTTATAATGGAGTGTGATGCCTTCGGGGAGGGCATTGGAGTAGTCCTTATGCAGAATAGGCACCCTATTGTTTATGAAAGCCAAAAATGAAAGGGGTCTTGAGCTTCTCTACACCATATATGAAAAGGATATGATTTCCATCATGCACGCATTGGCTAAGTTCAGACAATATTTGGTAGGGGAGAAATTTGTAGTGAGGATAGATCACAATAGTCTTAAGTACTTTTTAGATAAAAAGGACTTAAATGAGAGGCAACAAAAGTGGGTTAGCAAGATACATGCTTATGAATTTGACATTGCGTTCATTAAGGGGAAGAATAATATGGTGGTAGATGCATTATCTAGGAGGCCATCAGTTCATTCTATGACCGATATCTCAGTTGAGTGGAAGGACCACCTTTTGGTGGAACACTCAAGGAACCAATTTGCATGTTAATTAATGGATGGACAGGTACAGGTTGACAAATTCATAATTATGGATGGCAGCATATATTACAAGGTTCGAATATTCTTGGTTCCCGAGTCAACCTTTAAGGCCAAGGTACTACAAGCATGCATTGATTCACCAGTGGCAGGACATCAAGGGTTTTTCAAGACGTACTTCTAGATAAGGGAAAAATTCTCTTGGAAAGGTTTGAAGGAAGATGTGATGCACCACATCAAGGAATGCATTACTTGTCAGGTAAAAAAGGATGAGCACACCCGCACAACAGGATTAATACAACCACTACCCATCCTTGAGCAAAAATGGGAAATCATATCTATGGACTTCATCACAGGATTGCCCAAAGCACAGGGAAAATATTGCATTTTTGTGGTAGTAGATAGGTTAACCAAGTTTGAACATTTTTTCTCCATTGCCACAGAATACAGTGCAACACAGGTCATAGATTTTTTCATGGAGGTTTTCAGATTACATGGTCTACCCATGACCATTGTGAGTGACAGAGACATCAGGTTCATGAGCACCTTTTTGTAGGAACTATTTAGTTTGGTAAGTACGACCTTAACCCCTAGCACCAACTACCATCCTCAAAATGATTGTAAAAAATAGATAGTCAACAAGTGGGTGGAAGGCTACCTCTGAAATTATGTATCAGGGAAACATAAGGCATGGGTTAGGTGGCTTCATTTGGGGGAATACTGCTACAACACCACCCATCATATGTCTATTGGTATGACACCATTTAGATCCTTGTACGATTATGATCCCCTCTCCTTTGTGGAGATTGTATTTGGTGACATCAGGGCCCCTATGGTTCAGGATTGGATTCAACAGAGTTAGGATATACTCAGAGAAGTGAAGGACCACCTGCAAAGGGCACATAATCAACAAAAGGTTCAGGCAGACAAGAACATGGTGGAGCGCACATTTGAGGTTGGTGATTTGGTTTACTTGAGGCTCCAACTGTACAGACAAGCATCCATTAAGAGAAGTGGCACATAAAATCTCCAACCCTGCTTCTTTGGACCATATAGGGTCAACAGAAAGCTAGGGGCCATGGCATATGAGCTTGATCTCCCACATGGAAGAAAAATACACAATGTTTTCCATGTGTCATGCTTGAAGAGATCCATAGGAAAACACATCATTCTTATTAAGGAACTGCCACCGTTAGATGAAGAAGGGAAATTGATACTGATACTAGAAGAGATCCTAGAAGCCTAAGAAAAGAAGTTAAGGAAGAGAAGAATCAAGGAATATTTAGTCAAGTGGAAGAACTTACCTATTGAGGATTCTACTTTGGAAAGTGAACAGGTTTTACAGGAGACAGGTTCATAATTGCTTTTGGTCAAACAATTTCTAGCATGGGAGACTGTAATTTCCCACACCTCTTGATAAAGAGGGTTAGAGAGACTCAATATCCTAGTTGTTCCCAATAGACTATAGTCTCATGCATTATGGGGAGAAACTCATCCAAAATCCATCACCTAAGCATAACGTTATATTATTGAGTTGACTTTGAGAAGAAAAGGTAACTAAGGAAAAGAAAAGAGCATGTGATGGGAAGCTAGGAGTTAACCCTAGGGGTTAACTAACTCAACAGAGAAACATAATTGAAGTATAAAAGGAAGGAAGGGCATGCTTATCATTCACCTTTGGATTATTATTGCATTTTGCTTTTGGGCTCTTGAGCACAAACAATTTTGAGGGTTTTGAGAATAAAAACCCTAGAGATCAACTCGGTGGTGAAAGATCCCACCTCACTTGATAAAAGCTTGGTATCGAGGATGTAATACTCCACCCACACCATTCTACAACAGCTACATGTACCATCAATCATTCAAGGAAGAAGCACAAAAAAACCTTGGGGGTTTTCAACAAGGGGGAACACCATTGAAGGAAGAAAGATTCGATCTAGGAGATAGAGGAGGGTTTTGGATTATTGGTCATTTCTTTTTTCTATGAAGGGCCTCAACCATCATTCCTAGCATATTTGGAGATAGGTTTACTTTCCATTTGATTTTTTGGAGCTTGGCAAGAGTTGGAGAGAAGGAGGGCGCACTGTGGAAAGAGATCTAGTTAGTTTGGAGAGGGAGATCTTCATATTTCAGCTAGAGACTTCATCGAGGGGTTTGTCTAGCCCCGCTCTACATTTACAGCTACTTACATATCATTTGGAGGCTCCTATTCAGGAGGCTGAATTATTGGGTCTCTGTAGTCTTCAGGGGGGCACAATTTAGTTTGGGGTTTCAGTCATTTGAGGAGAAGATCTCTACATTTTAGTCTAAGACTTCAGGAGGGGTTTGTCTTTCCTCGATCTATATTTCCATACAGTTTCAGGGCATTTGGAGGCTCCCATCAGTAGGGCCAAATTATTGGGTTTCTACAGCTAGCCAGGAGGGCGCAACTTCAGCTAGGGGGTTTGGACTTGTACCTTGGAGGGAAAGAAGTTAATCTTGCATTGATATTCAAATTATTATCTAGCCTTGGGAGGATTGTATTTCCAGTCTTGAGCATTTTGTAGCAACTCTTATTCCATCTAGAGGCTTTATTTGATATTCTTCCATATCTGCAGATCTATTGTACCAGATTCTTTATACTATCTAAATAAAGGTTAGATCTATGTTATTTGGTTCCAAAACTTATGTCTCTTGTTATATCTTGTATTTATTTATGATGCATATTCATATATATGTACACATTCTTTGATAATCAAATATATATAAAACCTAAATGCAACTTCATGAGAAAACCTGCATACACCCATCCAAACAATAGTAAACAGTGAATAGTTAGCATTTCCAGCAAACAAATTGGCTTGGGAATGTTAGCACTAGGAGTCACTCCTGGATTGCAGCAGGAGTAAGCCCGATACCCATCAGTTTATATGTCATAGGTTGTTTATAAAGGGTGAATGAATGGGAGTTAACTAAGAAAAATATTGTTTTAACTCAGAAAACTGGGTTGGAAATATAGAGCTAGGTGAGGTCTTGATCTAACTTAGGCTAGTAAGTTTGCATAGTGGTGAGTAGGTGGAGGAAAAAAAAGAGAGGAATGAAAGTCTTCTCTGGACATCCTTTCTTCCAGCAACCTTTGGAGGAAAAATCTCATATATGAGATGCTCTCAGATATGAAAACTTCAAGAAACTTAAAATGCTGCAAAAAACTGATATAATCAAACCTACATTATATAGTCATTACAACACTCGACTGGATTATCCATGCCCGGG
>WSFP011424082.1:0-22544 GCA_009831015.1 Picea engelmannii | reverse complement strand
CCCCCCTGATTTTCAGGCTCCAACCTGAAGGAATATACAACTCCCTATGTTCTCCAACACCAAACAGAAGGAGGCTACAACCCCCTTTCCTTACCCCATCATGCCACCCTGAAATATAAGTGTAGACCAAACTGTCACTACCACAATCACTGCCATTGTCATTTCCACTGTCACATCAACCTGTCACTGTATCCAACCTGTCCCTCTCACTCTACCATCAACCTTTAACTGATCATCAACATGTGCTATGCCAAACCTGCACCATACCATGCATCAAATGGATACCAACATGCATCAATCATATACCATAAGATATGCCAAATGTAGATACCATAACATCAATGATGAGTATCTAATCATGTATCAATCATGTTCCATATACTATAGCATCAATATGTAAAACCTAGACCATATACCATAGCGTCAATATGATTAGACTTGTACAATATCATCAATGAAGTGCCTCATGTGCCTCATGCATATGCCACCATATACCAAGAGTAAACCTCAACCATATACCAACATCTCAAGGATATGTCATATGCCAAACCAGATGCAAGAGTATACCTCTCTCAACCATGTATCCAAGATGTACATCAATCAAGTGTCAATGCCTCAACAATATACTAAGAATTCCTCAAGCATGGACCATAGCCAAACAAACAAGTAACCTTCAAATCATACACATAAACATACCTATAGTCCTGTAGCTGACCTGTTATAATATTTTATAGACTTGTAGCCTTTCTTCAGTCTTCAACAACCTTGAACTAACATACTCCCAAATCTATCTTGTCCTCACGGGACTAAGACTTCTTGTCATACGGGCCTTGCATGATAGACACTAGGATACCCACGGGGGTGCCTCACGGGACACTAGATGTCTGAACCATGGGGTCAGTCAGATTAGGGTTTCCTCAGAAAACCCTAGCTCTCTTCTGTGATCCCAAAACTCCCACATTTCTCACTCTTTTCTACCTTAGATTTCACCGTCACAAACTTGCTAAAATATCACTTAGTCATAAAAATATATTTAATAGAGAGAATGTGTGAATGTACTATGAGAGACTCCTTGAGGTGTATTTATAATTTTTCCAAGTAACTTCTCTCCTTATTCTTAGGGACTTCTAGACTTTATTGTTACAACTACTTTACCCTTTCATTAATTGACTTGTAACTAACTAGGGGCTTCTTAACCATTGTTTGGGGCTTCTAACTGTATAAGGCCATAACTCCTCAACCATGTAGAACCACGTGGCATACCACCTATCATCAGAAATGACATGATGAGGACTATCCATCCATGAGTGGGTTACCTACATTTACACTGCTCTTCATGACCTTTTTCCTTGATCAACTTTGGGTTCCATAACATTACCTTTGGTGGTACCAAACTTCTTCAAGGGTTGACATCAATGAAAACCAATATTTCCACAATCTCCCCCTTTGACATTGATGGAAACACTGATGGCATGGTAACACTCATGCTCCCCCTGTGACCATTTCTCCCCCTATATTCATGCAACTATTCTTTCTCTTTGTTTCCATGCCTTTCTTCTCTCTCTCCCCCTTTGACATCAATGGAAAATGATAATTATCCTTGGGGATTCTCCCTCTATATGAAAGCCTCTTCTTTCTCTTCATGGTGATTCCTCGTTTAAATCTATGATGTATATAAAAAACATTAAAAATATTCTTTACTTATATTCTTCATGTATTTTTATTCTCTCCCCCTGTCTTACTATGCCTGATGTCATGTGGTTCACTGTGGGGAAAAAACTACTCCAAATTTATGTCGGAGATATTCAAAGGTCTCCCTTGGAATAGGTTTGGTGAAGATATCTGCAATCCTCTCTTTTGTTCCAATGTAGTCTAGCTTGATGTTCTTCTCTATAACCTATTTCCATATAAAGTGAAACTTGATCAGAATGTGCTTCGTCTTGGAATGCATTACTGGATTCTTAGAGACACTGATAACACTAGTGTTATCACAGAGTATCGAAATAGGCTCACCATATTCAACCTGTATATCCTACAAGGTCTGCTTCATCTAGAGAACTTGAGTGAAACATGCTACCACTACAATATATATTTCTTTTGTTGTGGACAAAGATATTTATGATATTTTCTTTCTCAACCATGATATCAGACACTCAGCTAAGTAGAAAGTTGCTCCACTTGTACTTCTTCTATCATCAATGCTACCTTCCCAATCTACATCTGTGTAGGTGATCGAAGATAGTTCATTCCCTTTTGGATACCATAATTCAAAATATTTTGTTGCTTTGAGATATCTGAATATTCTCTTTACTTCCATAACATGTGTTTCTTTCGGTGCTACTTGAAATCTCGCAACACATCCAATTTCTTGCATCACATCTAGTCTTGATGTTGTCACATAGAGTAAGCTCCCAATAATCAATTTTTAGAGTCTCTGATCTGCATCCTTAGATTCATCATCCTTTCTCAACTTGCAACTAGTCTGCATAGGAGTACTTACGAGTTTGCAGTCTTCCATTCCAAACTTATTTATCATTTCTTTGATGTACTTAGTCTGGGAGATGAAAATACTTTTATCATGTTGACATATCTGTAATCCCCAAAAGAAAGTCAACTTACCAAGAAAATACATTTCAAACTCATTTTTCATGTCTTTGGTAAACATTTGACTCATCTTGTCATCATCACATCCAAAGATAATATCATATACATACAATTCAATGATCAATATATTGTCTTGATTCACTTTTATGTAGATATTGTTGTCTAAATTGCCCTTCCTGAATCCTTGTTGATGTAGATTCCTGTCCAATCTTGAATACCATGCTCTAGGGGCCTGCTTGAATCCATACAATGATTTCTTCAACCTACAAACATAATATTCCTTCTTTGATAGTAGAAACCATTCAGAATGCTCGATGTAGACTTCTTCTTCTAATTCTCCATTTAAAAAGGTTGATTTTACATCCATCTGATATACCTTGATTCTTTTAGAACATGCATAGGCTAAGATAAATCTAATTTCTTCCATTATTCCAACCGGGGAAAAGGTCTCTTCAAAATGTATACCTTCAATTTGAGTATATCCTTTACATACTAACCTTGCTTTGTTTCTGGTTACCTATCCATCCTCGTTTAGTTTGTTCCTAAAGACCCACTTTGCACCAATCACGTTCTTGTTCTTCAGCCTTGGAACCATTTCCCATGTATCATCCTTCTCTATCTGATCCAATTCTTCATCCATATCATTGACCCAGTGTTCATCATTGCTGGCTTCTTCAAAACTACTTGGTTCAACTGCGAACAACAATTCTATATGTCTTTGTTCTAGTGAAAGTATTCTTCTTCGGGTTTCAACTCCATTATCTTTATTGTCAATAATATATTATGGTGGATGATTTTTCTGTACTCATCAGCTAGGTGTCTTGGGAGGCATTTGTTTCTCATATTCCTCTTGCTCCACTTTTGGATGATCTACTTCTACTTCTACTTCTTCTTCATCAGGTTCTTCTGAATCTTTTCTTCTTTCTTCATTCTTTCGTTCATTTGTTTCATCAATCGTTACATTGATTCTTTCCACTATTCTATTGAGTCTTGGAGTAAATAATTTACATTATTTGTTTTTTGCTTGAATACCCAACCAATATTCCATTATCAACCCGGGAGTCAAATTTACCAATCTTTCCATATTGTCTTTTGATATAGCATTTGCTTCCAAATACTCTGAAGTGATTCACATTTTCCGGTCTTCCTTTCTATAAATCATAGGGAGTCTTATCACTGTTGCTTTTGAGCATTTCTCTGTTCAGGATATGAAATTTTGTATGTACTGTTTGTGCCCAAAATATGTCACACAACTTGGAATATTTCAACATGGTTATGACCATTTCCTGTATTATTCTATTTTTCCTTTCGAAAACTCAATTTTGCTGAGGTGTCCTAGCTGCTGAGAACTGTCTTTTTATTCCATGTTCACCATA
Source organism: Picea engelmannii (assembly GCA_009831015.1). Classification (NCBI taxonomy): domain Eukaryota; kingdom Viridiplantae; phylum Streptophyta; class Pinopsida; order Pinales; family Pinaceae; genus Picea; species Picea engelmannii. Next base: position 18,564 of record WSFP011424082.1, on the reverse strand, counting down.
TAAATCCATGAATTCTTTTGATGTAAACTCTCCATTTTCTGATCTCAAACACTTGATTTTCAAATCCATCTCGGTTTCAACCATCTCTTTGTATACCTTGAAGTGATCGAATTCCTATGACTTCTTCCCAAGAAAGAAAACTGCAGTCATTCTCGTGTAGTCATAAAAAAGTAGCATAAAATACTATTCACCATTTAATACCTTCATTCTTGTAGGTCCACATAGGTCAATGTGTACAATCTCCAATGGTTTTGTCGTGGAGTATTCTTTTGATTTGAACTTGGTCTTGGTTTGTTTTCCTTGTTGACAATGCTCACATAGAGTATTTGTTGGATTTGAAATCTCAGGAATTTCTTTCACTTCTTCCTTTCTACTGATTTTTACAAGGTTTTCAAAGTTCATGTGACCCATTCTTCTGTTACATAGCCAAATTTATTTTCTTTTCCTAGGAAACATCTTTCCCTTCCAATTTCATTTAGGACATATATGTTGTTTGGGGTTCTTCTAGCTGTGGCCACCAATTTTCCTGATCCTTCTTTCCTTATTTCACATGTTTCTAAGTCAAACAAAATTTTGTGTCCTTGATGACACATTTTACTTACACTTAGAAGATTATGCTTCATATCTTCAACAAGTAGAAAATTTTCTTCCTTGGCATCTTTGCTTCCAAGCTTGAATGTGCCTCTACCTATAATTATGGATGAGTTACCATTTCAAAATGAAACTGACCCATCTCATTCCTTCTTCAGGGTCATAAACCTGTTCTTGCCACCTCTCATATGCTTTGAACAACCGTTGTTAACATACCATCCACTTTTCTTTTGTTGAGTTTGTAGAGAAAGCAAGCATTATTTAGTGTTGAATTGATATTTCTTCCTTCTCCATATCTTTTGTGGTTCGCGTTTGATATTCTAATTTGGTTCCCTTGGAGGAAAAATCAGTGTACAATCTTTAGCTATGTCTCCAAAATTGTTGCACTTGTAGCACTCTACTTCATTACTTAGTGAACCAAAACTATTGTGATTTATGTTCTATGTTTCATGTGACTTTCTATGATAACTTTTTTTTGATTATCCTTCATATTTGCTTCTATTCTTGGCATAGGCTCTACAACTTGCAGCTTTGTGTCCAATTTGTTTACAAGAATAACATAACAAAAAAAAAAATAGTTTGATACCTAGATGTAGGGGATCTTCTGAATGATGTTTCTCTTCTGAAGCCTTCTTCTTCTCAAGATGTTGCTGATTTTTTATTCTATGTTCCAAATCTTCTAGGTGGTCGAGTTCCTTTGTGATTTTATTCTTGAGTCTTTGTGTATTCCCCTTTCTTGATAGTTCCTTTGATGATTTCTACATAGCTACTTTGTTCTACTTCTTGTTCTGTCATCTTGGATCTTGAACCTTTCTCAGTATGCATCTATATCCTAGCCTAGACCTATCATAGTATGACCTTTGACTACTGATGATCTCACCCAATATTTTGGTGCTATTCTGGTGCATATCTTTCTTCTGAATATCTTTTCTTAAGGCATCTATTTCTGCTTCCAAGATTTCAATCATCTTCTCCATATCTTCTAATTGATTTCTGAGTGTTTCTTCAATCCTTCGATCTTCTTCTACCTGGATTTTTAACTTTGTGATTATCTGTTCAATTTATTTTGAGTTGGAATTTTGAGATCCTTCTTTCTTATTTAACTCTGCCTTGAGTGACTTGTTTTTCTTTCTTTCTTTCCCTAGTTCTTCTAAGGTAGTTATTAATCCTGCTCAGAGATCAAATTCACCTTCTTCTTCAGAACCTTCTTCATCATCATCTACTGCCATGAAGAGTACTCTTTTTGAATCATTGTCACTATCATCCTCCTCGTATGATGAGGAGCTGCCTTCCTTTGAGTATAATCTTTTCTTGAAGAATTTATTTTTGTTCCTTCTCTTATCTCCTTTTTAATTTTTCTTTTTCTTCTTAGGTTCTTCATATTCATCACTAACTTTATTCTTAGCATAAGGAAATTTAGAAGAAAAATGAACAATACCATCAACATTAAAAAAATTCAATGGAATCATACCTTTGTACTTGTCAATTCCTCTTTTCAACTTTCTTACAAAGTTTTCCACTTCTTCATCTCCCTCCGAATCATCGCTACAATTGCAATCTAGTTTTGAATTTTGTTTTTTCTGCTTCTTTGTCTTCTTGGATTCCTTGAACACTGCTTCATTTGTGATTGGGTTCTCTTTTTCTATCCTCATTTCATAAGTTGTAAATATTCTGTGTAGCTTGTCCATGCTCAAACTGTCAATATATTTTCTTTCTTCTAGGGTTTCTATCTTAGGATCAAATATCATAAGTAGATATCTTAGAACCTTTTGAATGAGCATTGATTCATCAACTTCTTCTCCCAATCCTCTAATAATGTTCATTTTTTCTTCAACTCATGGAAAGTAGGCTGCAATGTCTTCATCTTCCTTCATTTTTGATTGCTCAAACTTATCTCTAAGGGTTTGAAGCTTAGCTCCCTTGAATTTGGTATCTCCTTCGTAAATATTTTTAATTTTATCCCAAAGATTCTTTGAGGTCTTGCAATGCATAAATTTGACAAATACTGAATCATCAAGACTTCTTATAACGGTTCCTTTAGTCTTTGAGTTTTTTTCGTTGAGTTTCTTTCCATCTTTGTCCGTTGGGGGAGTGGTTGGCACTGCATATCAGTCTAATACTGTCTGCCAAACATCAAATCCATGTTCTTGTAAAAAGGTTTGTATCCTTTTATTCCAAAAGGCATATTTCTGGCCATCAAACCTTAGTGCTCCAATCTTAGCGTATTCCATGATCTCCTTCCAATGGTTAAACTTTTTCTTGAAGGATCTAATCTGATACTAATTGTTGGAATACTTAGAGGGGGTGAATCAATATGAGCACTTTATTATCACTTTTAACCATAATATGTAATCATTAATTTCATCAGCAGTATATCATCAATGAGTAGTATAAATCAACAGAGAATATGTAATGTCCCACACCTCTTGATGAAGAGGGTTGGAGAGACTCAATAGTCTAGTTGTTATAGCAAGATTTTCCCCACCATTGCTATCTTGCACAAAGGGCCTTTTTCCATTTCCCTATGTAGACTTGTCATCTTTTTTTTATGAATCCAGAGCCAAAAATACACATTTTTCCACATATACGCGCCATATCTACTATACAACACGCGTATATGCAGGATGATCCACTACAACCCACATACATTGGGATTTGTGCCAAAAAATAAAAAATGGAGTCAGGTTTCCATGTCATTACAGGAGATCTCTGATCCTTGTCCTTCCACATACTAGAAACGTTTCGACTCGGCCCTTCAGTTTCATTTTGAAGACTATAAAAGCACAATTCCGAGCTATGGAAAAGAGGAGAAAGCATTCAACTTTGAGAGAAAAGTTACTATGGAGAAATTACTTCATATTGAGTCTGCATCCCTTTGTCCCTCAAGTTTGAACACAATGTTCAACCCCCAAGCTCTTTCCCTATTGTTGAGAGGATCTCATTTCCTCTTTCCTATGAGCTTGCCTTTGGTGGACGATTGAAGTGGTGGAGACCTGGTTGGAAGGAACTTGGTTTCTTGGTTTCAAACCATGCTGACACGGAAGTCTGTAATGTTGTCACTTATGATGATCAATTATTAATAGAAATACTCCTTTCCCGTCCTATTGGTATCTTGCAAATATATGATTATTATCCACGGGCATGTTTGTAATGTTTATTAATGGATTATTTATCTAATGTGCTAACCCCTTTATACTATCACCATGTACTTGATATGCTCGTTTTTTAAGAAATTATTGTAGGTATAAAGCTTTGGGTCGAAGTGCTCAACGATGGAACATCATCGAAGGTTGGATCGAGGTAGGTCTCTTTATTATCTTGCACAATAGTTTATATAACATACAATGGAATTGAGTTGATTTCTGCAGTCATACTTGTCTATTGTGGTTTACCCTTGGCCAAAGAGATTTTTTCCCTCGTAATAGAATTGGAGAATCCACTGGGGATAGATATTCCTTCTAAGGGTTGAAGTACTTTTTCTTCTTACATTTCTCTTTTTCCTTTGTGTTTCTTGTTGTATCACTGCTTGACGGATTTTGTTCACTGTGGGTCTGAGTTTTCAGCCTTCTTTCCCTTGCCTGGCCTTGTTTTAAAGCCTATACGCTCCTTTTTCCTTGACAATCGCATATACACACTTGCTGTCTCATTGCAGGATGTGTATATATGCTCTGTTCTCTTGAACAGTCGTGTATACCACTTTCCCTTACTTGTTCGTTTAGTTTAGTGACTGTTGGGTGGGATTTGATGTTTGCTGAGCCTTTTTAGTTCTCTGTAGTGCCTGTTGAAATTCTCTAGGATGACAGGAAACCTGTTTGGAGTTGAATTTTTGGGCGTAGCATTTCTCTTTGTTTTTTATTTTTGATTTGTCCTTCAACCCTGGGCTGTTTGCTTGACTACTTGGTATTCTTCTTGGGTTATTTCATTTATACACATTAGAATTTATATATCAGGTTTCTTTTTAGTCCATCCATTTTCTCTTTAATATATTGAAAATACAAAAAATATAGGCATTTTTCATTGGTTAGCATTTTTGTCTTTGAAGCTTTATCATTAGCTTAGTTCATTTAGCGAAAGATTGCATTTTACTTCTGAATTGCAGAGTTGAGATTGAAAATTGCACTATTTTTATTAGCATATCATTTATCGAAAAGTTAAAGATAGACTTTGCATTATATTCATATTTATCTTCTTGCAGAGTCATAACATCATGAGTTTTTTTTCCATACCCTTTTGAGTAATCACGACCAATAAAATTTACGCTTTAAACTAAAATTGATTAGTAACGATTTTATTTTTAGGGTGCACAAACTAGTCTAGGATTTAGTACCTTGGAATAGGATTTTGCGAGTAAAATTATCCAAGGCAATTAAACCAACATATGTGTCTGAGACAGGGAGTTGAGAAGTCCATTGTATAATTGGTAAGATTAGGAGGCTCCACTCACACCCGAGTTAATCATGAGGTCGTGTGAAGTCAGTTGAAGGGATAACCCTTGGATACTCACCTAGCGTCAGAGATATTTATGTGGATTTATTCGTATTTGGGGATCTTGCTAGTACCCATACCTCTGTGAGAGGTGGTGCTTTCAAGGTTTTGGGTTTTGCTACCCTGCCCATACAGTGATCCATACTTACGACTTCTCACCTGTGCATTGATTATACAATGGTTTATTAGTTGCTTGACTTAGGTATCTCATAGGTTACTTGCAGGGGTTATTCTGCTTGTATCCTGGGTCAGATAGGGGTCAGACAACATACAACCTTTATGGAGGATTACCTCTCCGGGGGGATTTGACCGACTGGTTGTTAAGCCCACAAGGGCCCCTATAACTAATTCTGTTACCTCCAAACTTTAGTGGGGAGTCTCATGTCCCTCTTGTACGAGACATACCTTCTTTAGCGAGGGAGGCCACTCAGCCACTTTAGCCTGTTTGCATGCATATTGTCCATTTGAATTTTTGGTATGCTCTTTGATTATTAGTTGACCATAGGATTTCATGCTGAGTCTTTGTTATTATGGATAATGGAGTTCCTTTTGCTCCCTTGTTTACTACTACCCCCCCCATGATGTTCATGGGGGAAAATCCATCCGCTTTCTATAGTGGTATGAAAAATTATGGTACTCAGTCAATGCCTTGGGTCTCTAATCATTTTTCTCATGGTATGTCTGATATGTATTCTCACTTTGCATCCTCTACCTCGCCTCCTTATGCGAATACAAGTTTTGGGTCTGGGGGCATGATGCCTCCTTCTTATCCCTCTCCATTTGGTGGGAGTTATATCCTTCAAACACCTCTTACGGTAGAAAGTTGGAATATTCCTTCCTACGAGTCCACTATGTGAGAAGTAAGTTCCCAACTATGCAATAATTCTACTTATTACACTCCGTCCACCTATCCTTCTTCCGCCATGTCAGTTCCTATGAACACTTTTCCCATGGCTGACCTCCATATATCCTCTGGTGTTTCATCTGGGGGAATTTATTCTTGTAGTATGGGAAACCCCCTTCATGAAGTTCCTTCCTCTAGAGGCAACATATATCCTCACATGAGTAACCCTTGTCATGTCACTTTTTCTTCGCAAGCGGCTACCTCAGTGTTGATGCCCCTACAACCCTCTATGAATCAGTATGGAGGAGGATACTATCCTACCAGACAGGGATTGGGTGTGAACCAGGATCCTTCCTGGCCTACAATTTCTCAAAACCAATCTTTCCTTAGACATTGGTCTCAAATGCCACAATTCATCACTGCCGTGAGTCCGATCACTACTAGTCATACTGGAGCTCCATCTGGAGTCTGTGAGTCCGATCACTACTAGTCATGTTGGATATTGGTCGACAACCTCTATGAGTCATGTTGAAGACCTGGAACCAGCCGCTACAAGTCATGATGGGGGAACATACCTGGTCACTGCTAGTCATACTGCACATACATCACCAACCTCTTCTAGTCATGTTGGGGATCCATCGCCAACCTTTGAGAGTCATGTTGGAGATTTGCTACTAGCCTCTGCAAGTCATGTTGGGAGCATGTCACCAGCCACTTCAAGTTATGATGGGGGCATTCATATGATTGAGAAGCCTAGACGTAAGCCTAGATTCCTTTGCAGGACTTGTGAAGGAAGTCACCTTAATAATTTGTGTCCTGTTACTGTTGGGATACCAGAAGCGTGGGGCTCACCTAAGGGCCCTTTGGGTTTTGACCCATCTATGGTTTTAAAACACTCCATTCCTTCTTTGGTTGATACAACAGTCATGCCAATTCAATATTTAGTTGACGCCCCTTTTCCTTTAGGAGTTGATGCGTCCTTTGACCTTGTTGTCTCACATCTCGGTCAACCTGTGGTCATGTTGATGAAATCTTCGACCGACACCTCTCCTATGTTCGTGGGTGATGCATCTCTTGACCTTGTTGTCTTGCATCTTGTTCAACCAAGGGTCATGTCGATGGAATCTTCGACTGAAGACACTCCTATTTTTTGGGGTGATGCACCTCTTGGCCTTGTTGTCTCACATCCTATTCAACCAATGGTTGAAGACGTGGTTGTGCCAATGCAATTTTTGGCTGACCCTACTCTTCTCTTGGAGAGTGACAAGTCTAAGGAAGCCATCGTGCCAATGCAATTTTTGGTTGATCCCACTCTTTTGGTTCTGGTTCTATACCTTCTATGCCATATCCTTAGCATTTCTAGTACTTCACCTTCTGAACAAGAGAGAGTTTTACTCTTCCTGAGTTCTCTCCCTCTAAGTCCTGATGAGATTCCCTTTGATTGGGATGGTCTTGTGGGGTATCCAATTCCTCTGCCTATGTATTTTCTAGAAAGATACATTATCCGATACAACACGGAGATGACAACCTCTGTTATCACTTTTCCCTCCTCGACTTGGAGAGCTTCGGGTCTTCCCAAGCTTGTGTCAGTTCTTTGCAATATACTTACATTCCATAGAAGGTCCGCACGGAAGCCTTGGCCTCCCTCGTGACTTGCCGCCTAGAATTTCCCTAATGAGTCCGAGTTAAGCTCTTTTCCGACTCATCTAAAAACCCAAAATATTGTCGAGTGATTTTTCCCTTTCACACTCGTTAAATTGGATTTGAAAGGTCATGAGTCTTAGTTAAGCTCTTTTCCGACTCGTTACCAAAAATAGAAAAGATCACCGAGAGAACTTGTATTTTTCAAACTCATAAATTGGATTTGAAAAGACATCTATTTGGCACAAGTTTATCCCTTTTTCACACCAAGTAGACTACAAGACATTAAAAAGGGTATTTATTGGCGTTAAGTTGCAATTTCTTCTCATGCCCTCGCTTGCAGTATTGAGCCTTTATCCGGTTCTCTCTTTGCATTATAAATCGTTGCCTAAGAAGTTTTTGCATCCTCAACCAAGAAGAGCCTTGTTTATATCCTTCGTAATTTGACACCCTATACCATGGAGGGAACATCACCCTGAGTGTCCATCTCCCACATGCATTTCATTGCATTGAGCATAGGTACGTTCCATTGCTGGAACTAGTTTTGCTTACTTGTGACACTCGTTTCCTCCTCTGTATCATAACATTCATTTTTTATGAAAAAATAAAAAGAGAGAGGCGGGAAGGGAGTACTATATTATAATTGGAAGCAATCGTGTCTCCTTTGAATAGAGCACAAAGTCATTGAGTCCTTGCGTCATCATAATTTTGGGTTTAGCATGGACTTAGGAAGCTGATCTCGTTATAGAGTTTTCTCTACTGGCTGGTTACTCTTCCAGTCCCTATAGAGAACATTATTGATGCTTCTTGCATCTAATAGTCACATCATTAAGTCTATGCTGCCAGAGTCCACCATATGTCTCATGCTCTTGTTCAAAGGAAGTCCATCAACCTGTATCGAGCACTCCTTAGAAATATTGATTTTGCATGTCGGCCATACCCTCAGTTTGTCTCAGAATCACATGATACTATGGTATTATCATGCACCCTAGCCCTGCTTGCATCATCGGTAGGTCACCTTGAACCCAACAATCGACATTTCATCATTGGTCACTGACTGGGTGGTTTCCCTTGTGTTTTATAGCAAGACATCTATTCACACTTTGGGATTCGTGCAATGTCTTGGATGCCATTAGACCTATTGGTGGTATCCTCGACTTTGTTAGCAATTTTCATCATTAGATGTTATTCAGAGGGTCTTTTTCATATACCGCTTTCATTTGGTACATGTGAAAGATGCATAGGGTCATTGGTTCATGAACATGTTCTTCATCCGATCTCCACCAAATCATGAAGCTCCTTCTTTGTTCCTCATGCTGCCTGATGAGAGATGCCCTAATGCTCTCCTTTCAACGGGTCTCTTTCCATCGACTTCAGCTCATTTATTCTGGATATGAGACCTAGAGTTTTATGAGTACCTTGAGGCTTGCAATCATTAGTGGCAGGTTCTCTCGCCATTGACAGATGGGAATACATCAATGTATCCTAATCAATGGATTTATCAAGTGTTTGACACCGACTCCTTTATTCACACTTGTAGGAATGTACTCGGTGCCTTGATACCTACTTTCATTATTGGTAGGTTGTCTCGCATTTGTTAACATTATACCTCAATGACTGGTAATCAAACGATGTCTCATTGTGTTCGACCTCAACTCCTTTATTCACATGATGTAGACTTGCACCCTTGGCAGATAATGTTGAAGACTTAAAGACATCACTACGTGGCCACAACTTTCCTGAGATGTTGCTTCCCTTTCATTGGACCAACACGTATTCGACTTCAGTGATCATGCGAGATCAGATTGTACTCCATGGTATACATATATCTTTAGATTGATTTTGAGACTGGTTTCACTACGCCTTGTTCGTGACTATGACAAATTTTTTCATATAACCGCATTTGTATTTTCCTATTCACGGCCACAAACACTTATTTGGTATATTTTCCACATGGATCTACATTGTATTCTTGGCAGCCATGTATGCAAATTCAATATAGAATGTAATGAGAAATTGAGTTCATCCAGCTGGTTCTCTACCACTCCACTCCCAGGTTATTTATAATGTATTTCGGTGATCGCAGATACTCCTCTGATCTCACACATCAGGGGACATCTGTTATAGCAAGATTTTCCCCACCATTGCTATCTTGCACAGAGGGCCTTTCTCCATTTCCCTATGAAGACTTGTCATTGATATAGGTGGATATTTGTGGCCACCCACATTTTCCAAATGGCTCAAAACGGCTTTCTGGCAATTTTGGCAATTTACTATTTTTAGCAGGTTTTAACTTCTGGGGCCATTTTGAGGGCCCAAATGAAGGTTTTTCGAGATTGAGGTTTTAAATGATATCCAAAGGCATTATTGAGCCCCCAAAATGAATCTCCTCGATGATACCTTTCCAACGAGCTATCACACACCTAAAACGAAGATCGTATGCAAAAGTTACGACCGTGGGAAGTTGATGTACTCACTTACCCAAATGGGGCCCACATGACTTTTGGCGCTTCATCTCCTAGGGTTAGGTTTTTGGATGTTTGGGAATTTTGGCATTCCCGTTTATTGTAAAAGGGCCTTCAGAGCCTCATTATAATCATCTTCTTGCGAATGCGAGTAGCCGTCACATCTCTTCTCAGAGATAAGCTGCCACCATTCTAGCGAGTCTTTCACTCTATATTTTTACAGTCTCTGTACATTTCTCTGATTAATAGAAATTGTGTATTACTGTATATCTGTGTTTATGGTTGTCTTTGATACATTTATGTTATATTATTGAATATCTGCAATATCTCTATACATTTCTTTATTATATCTCTGCTCTCATTTCGTGCTGAAAATAATCTGGATCAGTCATCCCTTTTTGATGAATCCAAAGCCAAAAATACACATTTTTCCACATATACGTGCCCTATCTACTATACAACATGCATATACGTAGGATTCTCCAATACAACCCACACACATTGATATTTGTGCCAAAAAATACAAAATGGAGTCGGGTTTCCATGTCACGACAGGAGATCTCTGATCCTTGGCCTTCCACATATTGGAAATGTTCCAACTCATCCCTTTAGTTGCATTTTGAAGACTATAAAAGAACAATTCTTAGCTATGGAAAAGAGGAGAAAGCATTCAACTTTGAGAGCAAAGTTACTCTGGAGAAATTACTTCATATCTAGTTTGCATTCCTTTGTCCCTCAAGTCTGAACACAATGTTCAACCCCTAAGCTCTTTCCCTATTGTTGAGAGGATCTCATTGCCTCTTTCCTATGAGCTTGCCTTTGGTGGAGGATGGAAGTGGTGGAGACCCGGTTGGAAGGAACTTGGTTTCTTGGTTTCGAACCGTGCCGACATAGAAGTCTGTAATGTTGTCACTTCTGCTAATCAATTATTAATATAAATACTCGTTTCCCGTCTTATTGGTATCTTGCAAATATATGATTATTATCCATGGGCATGTTTGTAATGTTTATTAATGGATTATGCTATCTAATGTGATAACCCCTTTATCCTATCACCATGTACTTTCTATGCTTGTTTGTTAAGAAATTATTGTAGGTACAAAGATTTGGGTCGAAGTTCTCCGATATACATTTCCATCTAGTTACATATCATTTGGAGGCTCCTAGCCAGGAGGCCTAATTATTGGGTCTTTGCAGTCTTCATGAGGGCATAGTTTAGTTTGGGGTTTCAGTCATTTGAGGAGAAAATCTCTACATTTCAGTTTGAGACTTTAAGAGGGGGTTTGTCTTGCCTCAATCTATCATTCCATATAGTTTCAGGGCATTTGGAGGCTCCCAATAGTAGGGCCAAATTATTGGGTTTCTACAGCTAGCCAGGAGGGCACAACTTCAGCCAGGGGTGTTTGGACTTGAACCTTGGAGGGAAAGAAGTTAATATTGTATTGATCTTCAACTTATTATCTAGCCTTGGGAGGCTTGTATCTTCAGTCTTGAGCATTTTTTAGAATATCTTATTCCATCTAGAGGATTTATTTGATATTCTTCCATATCTGCAGATCTATTGTACCAGATTCTCTATATTATCTAAATAAAGGTCAGATCTGTGTTATTTGGTTCCATAACTGGTGTCTCTTGTTATATCTTGTATTTCTTTATGATGCATATTCAGATCTATGTCCACATGCTTTGATAATCAAATATATATAAACCCTAAGCTTAAATTCATGAGAAAACCTGCATACACCCATCCAAACAACAATAGACAATGAACAGTTAGTGTTTCCAGCGAAAAAATTGGCTTGGGAACATTACAGTGGTATCAAAGCGTTCATCCTCCTAACCAGTGGGGATTAGTGCATGCATAATTTCAGTGGTATCTATATGGGAAGACATAGAAAGAAGAAAAATGAACCAAAGGAAGACATGGAAGGTTTAGGTGAGGATAGTGAGCCACAAGTCCTAGTAAGATTTGAAAATTACTTACAACGATGCATACTCTAGATAGAGAGTGCATTGGTGCACGATTTACAGGAAAACCAGGAGGCAATGCATAGGGGGAAAGTTGAGTTGAAGGAAACCTTGGAGAGGGTAAATGACAGTCAGGATAAGATCTTGTAGGTCCTATTACATTTGACCCATGGAGGAAAGGGGCTCGAAATATATGCAAACAGGGAAGCCAGTGGGTCTCATGGGGAGACTCGGCATTAACATGAGCATAACTTTCACTACCACACTGAGGGGCATAGTTTCAGAGGAGGAGTCCCTAAGGGGATAAAACACAGTAGGAATACCCCCAAACCCTACCTACTTTCATTCTTGGATAACCAGACACAACAAAACTACCAAGATGAGTTTGAGGACAATTTTGAGCAGTATGCTCAGGAGTATAACTCACTGAGCGCATGGATCCAAAGGAAAATCACAGTAAAGAAGTATTGTGGGATCAAATTCAGGGGTAAGCCCAAAACATATCACAGGAACAACTATGAACTAGAGAGAAGGGAAGGTAAGATGGAAATCCCATACTTTGATGGATCTTCTAAGGTGACTGCACAAGATTGGGTGTAGAAACTTGATACCTATCTACAAATGAATCCAATGAGAAAGATGGATGCCATCAAGTTTTCCACCATGTATATGGAGGGAAAATCTCATGACTGGTGGTACCATGGGTTGAATACACCAGGCCACAATCAGATCACTACTTACATAGAGTTTACACAATGGCTTATTGACATATTTGACCAGGGGGATCTAGATCTACATTTAAGGGAAATTACACAACTCAGGTAGAAAGGAACACTAGAGGTATATATAGAGGAGTTTTAGAGGATAGTGGTTATGGTATAGGATGTGTCTCAAGCATGACTCATGATTCTCTTCACATAGGGGTTGATGGAACCCTTAAGGGGTTGGGTAAAGGATTTCAAGCCTACCAAGTTACATGATGCTATATGGAAGACAAGGGATTTGGGATCAACAACTAAGACTAGATTTACCCCTAGAACACCTCTAAACACAGGGGGAAGATACCAAAGACCTCCCATGAACCAGGGGGAGAGAGACCAAAGGGGGTTTGACAAAGGAAGGGGTAGAATGGATGAAACCATTAGGAGGGAATTAAGGAGGAAACAATTGTGCTATACTTGCAAAGAACCTTGGGACCCGACACACAAGTGTATGGGAAAAGACAAATCACACTACATTAAAGTAATTTATGATGATGAGGAAGATGAAGGTTTCAGCCACCTATATAACATGGAGGCATATCCCACCAAAAACATAGATGAGGGAGATGCAAGTCACGTCCTTGCAACAAATGAGAAGGTAACATTGGCGTCCATTATTGGGGTACCCAAATTCAACACCTTCAGGATGAGAGGAGTGTTACAAAGGCATAAGGTTTCGGTTCTAATTGATGGGGGTGCTTCACACAACTTCATTGATTCATCCCTACTACAATGAAGACACATACCCACTATTGAATTTGAAGGATTAAGAGTGGAGGTAGTAGGGGGGCGCACTATGCCTTGTGACATGTATATTTTGGGAATGAAGCTTACATTGGGAAGACATGATTTGGCACAACAATTATATGTGATGGACCTTCCAGACACTAATATTATCCTTGGAGTTTAGTGTCTTAGTACGTTGGGGCCAATCACTACCAACTACAAGACCATGGAGATGTCATTCACAGAGGAAAATGGGAAAAAGGTGGTTCTCATGGACATGACAGGAAACAAACCTAGGGTGGTTACAACAAAGCACATGAAGGCCATTTTTAGGAGAGAAGACATTGCATATGATGCCGAATGTATAATATCAGTGCGGGTGGATAAGAAAGGGGAGATTCATTACTCACCAGAGATTCAAAGAATCATTAACAAGCACAAAAAAGTCTTTGGACCCATTCCACCAGGAGCACCACCAGATAGGGGGTTTAAGCACATCATAGAGTTAGAAGAGGGAGCGAAATCTGTCATCACCACTCCCTACAGGAACCCAAAGAAATACAAAGATGAAATTGAGAAGGCTATTAAAGAAATGATAGACATGGGCCACATTAGGCCAAGTTTCAGTCCCTTTGCATCTTCAGTGGTGCTAGTGAAAAAGAAGGATGGGACCATGCGCATGTGCATTGATTACAAGGATTTGAATAAGAACACAATCAAGAATAGATACCCCATTATGAGGATTGATGAGCTATTGGATGAGATTCATGGGGCTGTATACTTCACAAAGATTGACTTACGCTTTGGTTATCATTATATAAATATGAGGGAGCAAGATGTACCCAAGACTACTTTTAGATCTCATTATGGTCACTATGAGTTCTTAGTTATGCCTTTTGGGCTAACTAATGCACTAACCACCTTCCAATATTGCATGAACCATGTCTTCAATAAGCAATTAAGGAAGTTCCTCTTAGTATTCTTTGATGATTTGTTGATCTATAGAAATAATTGGGAGGAGCATATTAAGCATGTAGAATAGATTCTAGCTATGATGGAAGGGAAATATTTGTATTCCAAGGAATCCAAATGTAAATTTGGAATGACAAAGGTCCTCTATTTGGGACACATCATTGGGGTGAAAGGGGTACAAGTACACCAAGAGAAGATGCAAACTATACTTGACTGGCCCACACCTAAGACCCTCACAGAATTGAAGGGGTTTCTTGGCATCTGTTGCTATTACATGAGGTTTTTCAAAGGCTTCTCATAGCTTTGTGCACCTTTGACCATTTTGACCAGGAAGGGAGCATTCAGGTGGAGTCCAAAGGAACAATTGACTTTTGAAAAAATGAAAAAGGTGATGAGTATGTGCCTAGTCTTGGCTCCACCACATTTCACACAACCCTTTATAATGGAGTGTGATGCCTTCGGGGAGGGCATTGGAGTAGTCCTTATGCAGAATAGGCACCCTATTGTTTATGAAAGCCAAAAATGAAAGGGGTCTTGAGCTTCTCTACACCATATATGAAAAGGATATGATTTCCATCATGCACGCATTGGCTAAGTTCAGACAATATTTGGTAGGGGAGAAATTTGTAGTGAGGATAGATCACAATAGTCTTAAGTACTTTTTAGATAAAAAGGACTTAAATGAGAGGCAACAAAAGTGGGTTAGCAAGATACATGCTTATGAATTTGACATTGCGTTCATTAAGGGGAAGAATAATATGGTGGTAGATGCATTATCTAGGAGGCCATCAGTTCATTCTATGACCGATATCTCAGTTGAGTGGAAGGACCACCTTTTGGTGGAACACTCAAGGAACCAATTTGCATGTTAATTAATGGATGGACAGGTACAGGTTGACAAATTCATAATTATGGATGGCAGCATATATTACAAGGTTCGAATATTCTTGGTTCCCGAGTCAACCTTTAAGGCCAAGGTACTACAAGCATGCATTGATTCACCAGTGGCAGGACATCAAGGGTTTTTCAAGACGTACTTCTAGATAAGGGAAAAATTCTCTTGGAAAGGTTTGAAGGAAGATGTGATGCACCACATCAAGGAATGCATTACTTGTCAGGTAAAAAAGGATGAGCACACCCGCACAACAGGATTAATACAACCACTACCCATCCTTGAGCAAAAATGGGAAATCATATCTATGGACTTCATCACAGGATTGCCCAAAGCACAGGGAAAATATTGCATTTTTGTGGTAGTAGATAGGTTAACCAAGTTTGAACATTTTTTCTCCATTGCCACAGAATACAGTGCAACACAGGTCATAGATTTTTTCATGGAGGTTTTCAGATTACATGGTCTACCCATGACCATTGTGAGTGACAGAGACATCAGGTTCATGAGCACCTTTTTGTAGGAACTATTTAGTTTGGTAAGTACGACCTTAACCCCTAGCACCAACTACCATCCTCAAAATGATTGTAAAAAATAGATAGTCAACAAGTGGGTGGAAGGCTACCTCTGAAATTATGTATCAGGGAAACATAAGGCATGGGTTAGGTGGCTTCATTTGGGGGAATACTGCTACAACACCACCCATCATATGTCTATTGGTATGACACCATTTAGATCCTTGTACGATTATGATCCCCTCTCCTTTGTGGAGATTGTATTTGGTGACATCAGGGCCCCTATGGTTCAGGATTGGATTCAACAGAGTTAGGATATACTCAGAGAAGTGAAGGACCACCTGCAAAGGGCACATAATCAACAAAAGGTTCAGGCAGACAAGAACATGGTGGAGCGCACATTTGAGGTTGGTGATTTGGTTTACTTGAGGCTCCAACTGTACAGACAAGCATCCATTAAGAGAAGTGGCACATAAAATCTCCAACCCTGCTTCTTTGGACCATATAGGGTCAACAGAAAGCTAGGGGCCATGGCATATGAGCTTGATCTCCCACATGGAAGAAAAATACACAATGTTTTCCATGTGTCATGCTTGAAGAGATCCATAGGAAAACACATCATTCTTATTAAGGAACTGCCACCGTTAGATGAAGAAGGGAAATTGATACTGATACTAGAAGAGATCCTAGAAGCCTAAGAAAAGAAGTTAAGGAAGAGAAGAATCAAGGAATATTTAGTCAAGTGGAAGAACTTACCTATTGAGGATTCTACTTTGGAAAGTGAACAGGTTTTACAGGAGACAGGTTCATAATTGCTTTTGGTCAAACAATTTCTAGCATGGGAGACTGTAATTTCCCACACCTCTTGATAAAGAGGGTTAGAGAGACTCAATATCCTAGTTGTTCCCAATAGACTATAGTCTCATGCATTATGGGGAGAAACTCATCCAAAATCCATCACCTAAGCATAACGTTATATTATTGAGTTGACTTTGAGAAGAAAAGGTAACTAAGGAAAAGAAAAGAGCATGTGATGGGAAGCTAGGAGTTAACCCTAGGGGTTAACTAACTCAACAGAGAAACATAATTGAAGTATAAAAGGAAGGAAGGGCATGCTTATCATTCACCTTTGGATTATTATTGCATTTTGCTTTTGGGCTCTTGAGCACAAACAATTTTGAGGGTTTTGAGAATAAAAACCCTAGAGATCAACTCGGTGGTGAAAGATCCCACCTCACTTGATAAAAGCTTGGTATCGAGGATGTAATACTCCACCCACACCATTCTACAACAGCTACATGTACCATCAATCATTCAAGGAAGAAGCACAAAAAAACCTTGGGGGTTTTCAACAAGGGGGAACACCATTGAAGGAAGAAAGATTCGATCTAGGAGATAGAGGAGGGTTTTGGATTATTGGTCATTTCTTTTTTCTATGAAGGGCCTCAACCATCATTCCTAGCATATTTGGAGATAGGTTTACTTTCCATTTGATTTTTTGGAGCTTGGCAAGAGTTGGAGAGAAGGAGGGCGCACTGTGGAAAGAGATCTAGTTAGTTTGGAGAGGGAGATCTTCATATTTCAGCTAGAGACTTCATCGAGGGGTTTGTCTAGCCCCGCTCTACATTTACAGCTACTTACATATCATTTGGAGGCTCCTATTCAGGAGGCTGAATTATTGGGTCTCTGTAGTCTTCAGGGGGGCACAATTTAGTTTGGGGTTTCAGTCATTTGAGGAGAAGATCTCTACATTTTAGTCTAAGACTTCAGGAGGGGTTTGTCTTTCCTCGATCTATATTTCCATACAGTTTCAGGGCATTTGGAGGCTCCCATCAGTAGGGCCAAATTATTGGGTTTCTACAGCTAGCCAGGAGGGCGCAACTTCAGCTAGGGGGTTTGGACTTGTACCTTGGAGGGAAAGAAGTTAATCTTGCATTGATATTCAAATTATTATCTAGCCTTGGGAGGATTGTATTTCCAGTCTTGAGCATTTTGTAGCAACTCTTATTCCATCTAGAGGCTTTATTTGATATTCTTCCATATCTGCAGATCTATTGTACCAGATTCTTTATACTATCTAAATAAAGGTTAGATCTATGTTATTTGGTTCCAAAACTTATGTCTCTTGTTATATCTTGTATTTATTTATGATGCATATTCATATATATGTACACATTCTTTGATAATCAAATATATATAAAACCTAAATGCAACTTCATGAGAAAACCTGCATACACCCATCCAAACAATAGTAAACAGTGAATAGTTAGCATTTCCAGCAAACAAATTGGCTTGGGAATGTTAGCACTAGGAGTCACTCCTGGATTGCAGCAGGAGTAAGCCCGATACCCATCAGTTTATATGTCATAGGTTGTTTATAAAGGGTGAATGAATGGGAGTTAACTAAGAAAAATATTGTTTTAACTCAGAAAACTGGGTTGGAAATATAGAGCTAGGTGAGGTCTTGATCTAACTTAGGCTAGTAAGTTTGCATAGTGGTGAGTAGGTGGAGGAAAAAAAAGAGAGGAATGAAAGTCTTCTCTGGACATCCTTTCTTCCAGCAACCTTTGGAGGAAAAATCTCATATATGAGATGCTCTCAGATATGAAAACTTCAAGAAACTTAAAATGCTGCAAAAAACTGATATAATCAAACCTACATTATATAGTCATTACAACACTCGACTGGATTATCCATGCCCGGG